>JADWOT020001477.1:0-150023 GCA_036345935.2 Taenia hydatigena | reverse complement strand
CTGATTTATAACGGTGCAACTGATACATGCGTTTCTATGAGAATGCATTAGCCCGTGTCACGTAAGGACAGCAGCACGAAGCCAGCGTAGGAACATCAGATTGACGGTCTAAATGCAGCTTAAAATTCCGGCCTTATCATGCCCTTTTGCCGAAGACATTGCTTAAGTGACGTTGACATTCATTAAAACAAGTTGATGCGCACTTTTTGCGCATGGATTAGAAAGGGGGCAGGATCAGATGCACGTCCAAATAACCGCCATGCAGACCGATGCGCAGCCTCAAGAGGACCTGCGGTAAGTGCTTGATGGTGAAGGTGCCACAAACACTGAGCAGGTGGAGGGCCATCGTGGCGACCTCAGCTGCATGGTGTCGTCCATTACGGACTGGCAATCCCGAAGTCACCATGTAGGCGTCTCTTATCGACACCACCAACAATTTGCAGATTAAGCGTCAAGTAACTAGCACTTCAGATAATTCGGTTCGGTCTATGCTCGTACTTAAGCGAGAGAGACGCAGGTGATGGTTAGACTAATGAGCAAAAAGACATAGCGTAAGATCCCGTCACCTCGACCAACTATTTGCTTCACTTGCCGGAACGCCATCCCATTTAAACGAAACAAACGGCTGGCTCACAGCTCGCATTTCTTTAACCTTAGTGCTAGCCTGCTTGCTTAGCAGACCATGATTTAGACACAACGCCATCGAGGCAAGTAGGAGAAGCAGAGTACGTGTTTTTTTTGTCAAATGCGATGAGTTAGGGTCAAACTTGTGCCCATGAGTAGACTCAGGCGTCTCAAATCAAGCCCACCTTGTAGACGTCGTAGCGTGCAATCGTCCTGTCAGTGTGTACAGGTCTTTGAGAAGATCAACAACCTGCAGTGATGTGGACATCGCTGAAATGGTTGTAAAGCCAAAGATGTCGATAATGTAGATCGACACCTCATCGTAGGTCTCAGGTGTCACTGCGACTCCCGCCTTTAACGCTTCCGCCACAACTCTACAATTCCAACTTAGCATCACTCTTCCACTCGCATATTGCTCAGACTCAACATTTGCGTGGTCGTACACAAATTCAAAGCCAAAATGTGTAATCCTAACAGTCATTGCCGCCGGCCAGGAGGAAGTAAACGGCAGCTGAGAAGATCTTTCTTCCTCTTCTCCTTTTCTAGTTCATCCATCCAAGTTTTCAACTCTTCTTCCAGCCCACTCGAATGGTTTTCCATCATTTTGAACATGTGCTCCACAATGTTTGTTTTTCTTACAAGATTGGGGAAGGGATCATGTGCAATTGCAAACCCACTTCTCTCTGGTCATTCGTTGAATCTCTTCATTCAGTTCCTTGAATGTTGGTCTTAGCCCAGGATTGGCCGACCATGCTCGCTCAACGATGGCTCCGTAAGTTGGTTGGACAACCGTCTCATGAAGCTGGGATGGAAAATCGAGCGGTGGATGGTGGACGTGATCCGATGCAAGGTTACGCAACTCCCTTTAGACATTTAATAATGCCCTTCTGTAGCAGCAACCTATTTCTTTTGCAGTTTTTTTGACAATTCTACGCTACACCGATGTATCAGATGCCAAATGCGGCAAATATTAGTAATTAACTCAAAAATACCCCGGCCGGCATGGCCGTTCCGGAAATGATCGTGATAGTCTTTACTTGTGCCTTCACTACACCATAAGTGAGCAGTGCTAAGTCTCAATACATCTGGAATCCTCCTGTGAAGACTTTGATAAACTCATAGTGATATCCTGGAGTGCGAAGAAATACTCGTGACCAAAAAGGGGGTTTTTCTTTGCTCCTGACGCGTTCTATAATCTCTTCTGCTGAAGCATCTTCCATTCCATATGGTTTCGTCTGACAGAAGACTTCCTGCATTATTGTACCGAATGCATAGACATCGCCCGGCTTGGTTCAAACTAACGCCAAGGTCTCACCACACAGTAGCTCAGGCGCTGTCTACAATTTTTCTATGTATGAGATGCAATTTCGGAGGGCAATGAATGTAACTAACCTTCGGGGTTGGTTGAAGGACAACTATCTGTCAAGTTGTAGATTTTAGGAATGCCAAAGTCGGTGATTTTTAGGACGTATCGGCAATTAACGACGCAATTGGCCGAGTTGAGTCTTCCGTGAGCTTTGAGGCATGTGCTGTGGAGGTACTCCATCCGCTTGTGACGTAACATTAGAGGTAGTAGTTACAAACATTAGAGAGAAGCGATTTGTTCAAATACCATAAGATAGCATTTACTCACCTGAACCAAGTCAGTCATGAGAGAGACCTTGAAATCCCAGTCAAATGTGATGCTTTTGATGTTGATAACATCCTACGCACGGAAATGCAGTAACAGACAAGTCGGTAGCATGTGGCGGATATCGTTGGATTAAGTGTCTATCGCACATGAATGGAATCAGTGTTAGAGTTACGGACGTGTGTTTCTCTCCAAAGGCTGTTGTGAAGCATTTGCAAAGGGCGTGAGATTGGAGCATGGCAGTAGTCTTCATTGTCCTCTCATTTATAGTTCTGATGGTAATCCTTTGATTGGTGGAGAATATCAGTTTTGGACGATCGTTTTAAAACATGTGAAACCGAACGAAAAGCGTGGTGACTAAGTCAATGTTCTACGAACACAAAGCAACTCTGCTCGTTGTTGGAGGAGTTCTTTTATGAGGTAGTTTTTGAAGTGCTTATGAAGTAAGTTTCCACTGTAGTTCACCAGCACGTTCTTATTTAACGTGCCCAATATCCTGCCCTTTCCGGAACGACCTCAACTGTACTTCATGCCTATCCCGTAAGTCAGCCAGTAGTCGTATTCTTGCGCACTGCGCCATAACTCACACGAATTCGTCAGCAAATCGCTGATATCATTTAAGGCATATAAGTATGGAAAATTTTGGAAATGAAAGCAGTGATGTGGGTGGATGCTTTTGGCTAATTAAATGAGGGGAACTTATATCATCACCTGAAGACTTCCCCGATGACAGCAGTGAAAAACAAGACTGAAGGACTGCGGCGTCACACAGCATCTCATGAAAGTATTGATATTTTCGTGTCGAAAATCTCGCAGTTCCGCAAGGTAGTCGATTAACCGTGAGCGCAGTGGTATGTGAGATAGGCCCAATTCCTTAACGTAGACTTGAACTCCCTAGAACAACAAGCCAAGCGAAAGAGGTAGCAAAAGCTGTTGTAACGCATCGCTTGAGGTAGCAGCATCTGCGCAATAGCGTGATGTGTACAGTTAGGAAACGCAAAATTATTTTGGTTCGTTCCTCTCACTTTAAGGCGGATCTCGGCCGCAATGGTGGGGACAATGCTAATTGCACAAACAATACCAGCAGTCAAGCCCTTCCACAAACGATTATATCGTGCTCAAGATTCTGCCTTTTGTGAATGACCGTCGTTAATTGGGGAGATTAATCTACTATCCTCACAACTCGCACGACTCCACATTCCTGATAATAGAGCAATATGCGTCACTACTGACATAAGACGGAAGTAGCTAAAAAGGCAGTTGGGGTGGCACGCAAGGAGCTAGCAGAAGAGCTGCTGACATATAGGAGATGGTGAAATAGCCTGTTGACCGCCTACAGCCACACCGAGTGGGAAGCATAGGGCAAGGTGTACAAGTGATGCGTGCTGAAGCCAATGCAAGACAATCAGTGATGCCAAAGACATCTCCACCACGTTATCGGACAAAAAAGGATATTACAATTTATCCTGCATACCGCTGAATAAATTGCATGCTGTCGGATTTCGCGATAGGGCAGAGCACTCTAAAGACTGTGGTGTACAGAGACGCTCGTTCATTTTTTTGCAACTATAAAGCAAGAAGCAAAACTATTTAACCAAATGCAAAGAAATTAGGCCTCAATTCAAAAATACTTTCACCTCTGCAACCAACCTTGCGAATTTGGCTTCGCTGTCGAAGGAATGAGGTTTATTGAGGGCGAAATCGGACTTTCGCATATAATGTATAAGTGAGAAAATGAGAAAATGTAAAAACTCATAGGTGTAACAGTCTAGAGCCATTAATTTGTGCAAATATATTTGAATTTTTATGCTGGGACAAGTTCCAATGCTGCATTTCCTCCTAACTACGCACTGCCTGCTAAGAGTGGTCAGCCTTTATGTCATGCAATTCTTAAAGGTTTTAACTAATAAAAGATGATAAATGCTTGACCCTGCTTCTTTATAAAATGAATGTAAGACAATCTATAAATTGGTTTGTAAAAACACATTCAAGTATTGATCTAATCTCTTTTATACCTAAAGGATTCAATTTGTTTTAAATATATTACTGTCAGTGGCTTAATGCGTTCCGTCAAAGGCAGTGCGACAGTAATGCAAACGTGGTGACAAGAGCAAGACGATCCTTTTAGACACATTAGCCCTACTCCCGGCAGCCATCTTCAGGTATTCGAGCAACAATGCTATATCCAGCAAATACATTTACCTTCTAGTCACATTTTTAGGCAGTAGGATCAAATTAGATGCATTGTTTTTCACAATGCTTCCTTATTCGCTGACACCAATGTCACTTCAAATCATGCAAGAAAATGTAGAACAGGCAAGGGGTAGCACTTCGCTAAGACGATAATAACGGCCCACATATGCTACGAGATGTAAAGCCAGATCACTTTCGATTTTGCCTCACAACCACCTGCCACCTTAAACCAAGTACTCACTTCAAGCACATTTAGCCTCATCCACATTATCCTCAAGCATTCCTGTTAATAATGCCTTTACTCTTCTACCTTCTTATAGCCGCCACCACTGGCAGCATTATGTCGAATGAATCCACACACTCCCACAAATGATAAAAGCAAATTCGATTTATCGCATTGCCTCTGATAGCCTAATGCGGAGCTAGACTGCATCTGAAATGCCGACGCACGAAACATGAGGCAAAGCAGCCTTGCATTGAGTGAGTGTATGAGTGCAAGTTTAGCGCACCATGTGGTAAGAATTGGGGATGAGTGCTAGCAGCCAAAGCATTGAACCGGTGGAACCAGAAAGGTGGTAAGAAACAAAATCAGAGCTATATAGGCGCTGGGGATAGAGCGTCGGGCTTTCACTCAGGAGGTTGCGGGTTCAAACCATTCCCGTAACTGTGGTGGTAGAGCTTTTGCGACCTCTTCTGCGTCACTCGATGCTTTGCCTATACTCGCCATGTGTCCTCATGTTCACTGCATCGTAACCACATCATCTTCAATTAATCCATTCCTGCTGGCCACAACAAAGCCATGCTGTTGCAAACATTTCGCATTCCTTCTTGCCGCACTAATTCCCTGTAATCACATGCACACTTTTCCTTCATCACCCTTCCTCCTCTGCCTCCTGCGATCTTCTTCATTGGTTATCACAGAGTGAAGTGTGCAGACAGGATGCAAGTGCAATGTGCTTTGCGGGCCGCATGGCGGGGTAAAAAACAAGGGTGGGAAGAGTAAGGTGCGCTGACACCGACGTGATTTGAGCGTACATCTAGAGTCAGAAACTCCACCATGGCGTCAAGAGACAGCCGTCGTTGTCTTCACGCTAACTCATTAGCACAACTCTTACCAACAAAAGTGTCTGACACATCCACCTTCCTCTCCTTGTAGCAGAGAGAGCGGAAATAGCAGGCAGATAGATATGAGTAATGGGTAATGGCACTACTGTCACAGCGGTCTGTGGACGGATCCGCGCGTAAAAGTGTGCGAAGGGAAGGGATGGGTAAGCAGGCGGGTAGTCTGGGCTAGGACAGTAGAATCCTCGTCTCTCACTCGTAATCCTTCATTTATCGGCCATCACAAATGAGTCAGACACTCAAGCTAAATCGTCTCACGGATCGGCTTTTGCAAAACCACTTGTGTTTATTCCAGAGACACCTCAAATTCGATTAAATGTTTGTTCGTCAGCACATCTAATCATATGCTTTAGTTGAATACTTGTAGTCTAAAATTTAATGGCACTAACTTTAACGGCGATCGTAACCGCATAAACACCTTGATTAAATGGATGATATGCATCTCTTATTTTTTTACCTATGATAAACCCAGAGGGTTTGGAGAAGACGGATTTGGTAAAGTTAGGCATTATAGGTTTGGACTCTTACGATGCACAGGAGGAGGGTTATAAAGAACGAATCCCAGCCTTTAGTTCATCTTTGATCATTGGGATAAATTGACGATTCCAAAGCTCTCAGTATAATGCTATAAAATTCTGGTAATAACGCTTTTAGTCAGTTGTCTCAGACACAGTTATTAGGAGCATCCCTTCTTTAATCTCGGCTTTCATTAGAGTGATGCGAGTTGGATTCCATTGATTGCTAGCCTACACCTTACAGTAGTCTAAGTGAGGTCCGAGAAGACAAAGCGGCTGACTCCACCGAATTAGGCAAGTTAATCAAAATGATGCGGTCAATAGCCCCATAAAATTCTGCAACTGAAGCGACCAAACAATTTAGCGCCATGAAGCTTGTGACTTGCTGAGATGAGACACATGGATTTCCTGCCCTTGGCGGAGAGGCTAAATGCATTTACCTTCGAAATATTTCATTCAAGCTGCACACGCTCGTGTTTCGCCCATTATCATCGGATTTAACTAAAATTGGCTATTAACTATTTCTTATTGTATCAATAACTGTTCTGCCCTACTTTCTACTAGTTTTGTGCACACAACAGATGCCTCCAATTTAATCTGTGAAATGTCCAAACCCGCCTTTAGCCACCAGGAGGCGAGTCTAGCCAGCGAATCGCGCATTTTGATCAAACAGTGAGGATGCGCAAATTTAGAAAAAGACGGTTCCTTGATTTGTTGGTACAAGCACCCTTAAATCGCACCATGCCTGTCCATATGGCTTTTGAATTGGGTAGCGACAATCAATCAAGGGTCTTATCTCGCCTTGAGAAGTGTTGTCTGTTCCTAACGCAAAATAATGTTGTGCGGGAACAATAAGTGAAGAGCCATCAGTGGAGCTGATCCGAACTATAGCAAGAAACAAATCTTAGGTGTTTTAAAAGAAATAGATTGTTGCTCCTTCGTTTCATACCCATGCTTTTTGGAATAAGAAAATGATGTTTTGTAGCCTTTCAAAATGTCTACGATTCCTAAAGTCTTCATTGACAAGTAGCTTCTCGTTCTGCACTTAAATCCTTTGATCAAACAAAGAAGTGGCAGCAGTGATCCACTGCGATCGCTAATGTATAAGCGTTGTATTCCAAAATGCTCTAAATTCTTTTTAAGGTCGTCAAAATAGGCACGCCAAAGTCTGTTAGCCATATATCCTTCTCCATCAAGTTATAGTCTGCTATGAATGGGTTTGAGCATCCCATAGATACTGTCACCACTTCACAAAATCCCCACATGTGAACGCCCTCGTTTCAAATTGAAAACCATAGATTAGCCTCTGTTTTCGTTCTACCGTAATTAAAACAAATGGCAGTTTACATCAGTGCACAGCTGGAACCATCGCAAATTTGTTCATGAGTGTCGCATCAGCTTTGCTACGTTCCGTATTTCTTATGCTTTGGTCTCGAAATGATCTGGACAAGCTCTGGCTGTTGATGTAGTATGGTTAAATATGGTACCTACTTCATCTTTTTATATCTGCTTTATTCAGATTTGAAATTCCGAGGCTTCCAGTCTCCTGCAGCTGCTTTTAAGGGAACGGAAAATGATCGTGCTAAGTCGCCAAGCTTTATATATAATTCGCTTTGATATAGCCTTACCCAGAAATGGCACCCTACGGTCTTTTTTCTTTTGTTAGTATTTCGTGACATTCTCAAGTTATACAGTGATGGCTTAGTTCTGCTGGGCTCATATCGAGGTTAGTTGTGAATGAAACTGAAACAGTCGCATTATGCTACTGCGCCGCAATCCATCAATTTTGATTTTGTCCTTAATCGGGAAAGAAACTCTGTGGCCTCTTGTCTAGTGTAAATATATTCTAAAGCTCTCGATTCAAGTAGTGACTACTAAGTCTCGGTCGAAGCGTACTGAGATTAGTTTAGGAAAAGAACCGAAGGTGGTCGAGTAATCAATGCTTTCCGGGACATCAATTCTGATTTAGCCTTGACCAAAACATGGATTCCGCGGCCTCTTGTCTTGTAAAATTATATGCAATGTTCTTGAGTTAAGCGACGACGACGTGATTCAACTCGACTCACCTCAAATTTATTTAGGAGATGTACCGAAAATATGCTGGTTATACCTCTGCAGCCTTTATTAGAAAAAGACATCTGTGAACTCTCGTCTACTGCTATTGTCTTCTGATGTTCTATAGTTAAGCAATGCCGCTTGGGTTTTATTCGGGGCATTTAAATTTTACCTTGGGATTAGAGTCAGAAATAACCAGGTTACGTCTCTGAAATAAAACTCATTGCGATTTACTTTAGCCTCGATCAGAAAAGACATTCCGCGATCTCCCGCCTACCGTTACCGTTTCCTGATGTTCTCGCCCCATGCGATGCGTGTTGAGTTTGCGTTAGCAAAGTAACCAAAATTAGTCGTTTCACGTAGCGTGGCCTATTTGGTCACCTTTTATTAAGCCCTAATCAGGATAGAGAATATGCGACATTTTGTGTATTGCAATCTTTTTTCGATTTAAGAAATGTCGCTTTAGTATCGGTCGACATTATTTGAATTTTTCGCAGGAAAATGAACCGAAAGTAGCTAGGATATATCGCTGCGCTCTCGTTAATTGCTTTTCGATTACATCTTGATCGGAGTAGTAAATCTGCAACCCTTTGCCTTTGTAGTTTTATGTTGATACTCCCTAATTAATTATTTAATGTCAATTTAAGGTTGCGTTTCTAGCTTATATTTCTTAAGGAATTGATAATAGCCCATCCATTTCGGTTCACTCTGTTATGTTTCGTTCATTTATTCTTAATAAAAATTAGGCCTAGTAAGGAGAGCATTTGGATCCTGCGTCTCTTCATCCTGCTTTAAACCACGGTCGCACATATCACACTCCATCCTTTTGGTAACAGCAAAGCGCTCCCCTCTTCTCGTAGTCATGGCGACAATCTCAACTCGCAGCTGTTTATACTGCCTTCGGCTGGACTAGTGACTGCATCGGTTGAGTTGCTGATGGCCCTGTGTGAGTGAGTAATCATTGTTTCATTTCAGACACAACTGCTTCATCCCCTCTGTTTTTATAGCTGTTTTTAGTGTTATTCTGTTATTACTCCTTTCCTCCGCAAGAGTTCTGCCTGGACGAGGTATCAAAAGTTGGAAAGGATATATCACATTGGTTTAACTCTAGCTGATTTCGCCTTAAGACATTTTTTGGCACTCCCTGCGATTTTTGCCTCCCCGGGAATTCGCACAATGCACAACATTGGTTCATTTTGTTCTATGCGGCTACAATCATGCATGCGTCGACAGTATGGTAATGTGAGTTTTATATTTTTTTTGCGTAAAAGCTGCTAAGCAAAAATCAAAATGCAAGGAATGCTCACTATTACAGGATTACTCTAATGGCACTGCATAAGTCAGCACAATTTTCATATTTGAATGTTAAGCGATCGCTCCTTATGCTGAGAAGCTAATCACCCTATTTTCAGATTCAATACATTAAGGCGAAATCTATCGAGCCATTTTTAGATAAAATTGGCGTTTCGTTACTTTGCGCCAGCCAAATCAACGATTTTTTAAGCAAATCACAGTAATCTGAATTCATAAATTATGCATACTGATTTAAAACCGCTTGATTGTTCTAAAGCACTATGCGTCACATCTAAGGCTGTTAAAGGGTGTGACATTCTTTGCCTTTTCACGGATTTGTGATAGTAAGAAACTCCTTCAGGGGCTTGTATTTTAGACTGCACTATAAATGAAAGTATAAATTACTTGTAAATTGTTGCATTGCCCACGCCAATGAATAAAACATTCTTAATGCTATGCCTTCCATGGATTTTCTCAATGTGGATATTTTCTTAATAATTAGGGATCGCAAGTAGCTTAGGATAAAGTCTTCGAAACCAGTCCAGCTGCTGAATATTAGTACAATCATGCCATAATTTCTATCCTTGGACAAGATAGATGTTATAAAATCATCCTAAACCCATCAGCTAGGCTCACCAACCCATTCGAAATGGGCCAATGCACGAAATCGTTTTGATTATATTTACTCATTTTAAGAGAGGATGTTACGCACCACACTTAATTTTGTTACACTGTAAAATTCGTGCAATGCCACAACTCAAAAAATGTTTAGTTTCGATAATCTAAGTAATTTTACCGTCAACTACCACATCGGACTACCTGAGACTGTAAGCACTTCTGCCCATAAACAAGACTCATTTAGATGCATTCGACTTTCTACGTGACGATACGATTCCTAGGCGCCAAATTTGATGATGAAGACAGGGGCCTAATTTAACCAACACCTAATTGATGTCTTTAAGTTCAGCAAGCAATTTTTGTACATTTTTACAAAAAAACACTTTGTTTAATTTTGTGCTACAGAAACTTTAAAGGTAGGAAGCTAAGACACTCAAGTTTAAGGTAGAAGTCTTTTATACAATCAAGGTCAAATTGCAGTGGCTAGAACATCGATAAGACGTAAAGAGGAGATGCCGATGGCCAAAGTTGATGGTCACAAACAGCTCAAGAAGACATGCTAAAAGCAGCAAGTTCAAACATCATTGATGTCTTAGAAGTTTTCAGGGTAGATGCGCAGAATAGTGTGCAAAGGTTTGAGATAAATCGACAGATCTTGACATTTCCCGTACCCCGACATTGACACTTAGTCTAAGAAAAGGATAGATTATAAAAAGTTGGCTCCTAGGCAGCATTTCTGTTCTGCCTCATTAAAGGGAGCAGAATTCAATTAGGAGTCTGTTAAGTAAATAAATGAACTGTGCTTCAAAAATGAAGTCGAGTGACAATCCATGGAGACGCAAAATACCGAACCTATTATCTCGATTCCGTTCAGCTGCTGGATTTGCCAACAGTGGACACGTAACGGGAACGAGGAAAGAAGCAGTGCCAATGTACCCTGTCGCCAAGAGAGGTGGATGCTGAAGCGGTGTGCAACATTAGCAGACCAGGGCAGCAGGCGCGGGTGGTAGTTGTGGACGGGTTTGATAGGGGTGACAGCGCATCAAACCTACCTGGCACCAGGCTCAGGGTGGTCAGCACGGCTCTGGTCCCAAGTATGGACTCAGCACTCCACTCCGCCATGTTGAGGCCTGCGATGGAGGCCAGTAGGGAGCTTTTGGGCGTCCCTTTGTCTCGAATTCCCTCCGTCGTCCAGTCGCATCACGCCTTCTCTTTTCCTCAGATGAGAGCATATGTGACAGCAGCTCAGTTTTCTCCAACCACATGGACGTTTGCTGCGCCTTATCAGGCAAATTTTGTAAACCTACACAGGTTTTAAATCTTTTTCAATCAGCTTGCAGTTAGCTTATAGATGGCATTTTCGCGATGCTGCAATGCCTTCTGCGTGAGGGTCATATTCAAGGATTGGCTGTGGGTATGTCTTCTATTTCAGGTCTATGGTAGCAATAGAAGCTTAATTAATGCTGTAAGAACGGCGTCAGCCCAATTTGATGGAAGGCATGCGAATGCTCATTTTCCACCAGACTGGAGTACTTCAGTGGTCCATTGTTTTTTTAGTTGTGTGTCCTCGCCGCCATCGCCTTGCGTTCGGTGAGGTAACCGAGTGAAATTAGAGGCATGAGCATGGGGATCCAAGTAAAGGCTGCGAATAGCAATGACTATGCGGTCATTTGCCAATGTCTTGCACGACTCGTCAGGAGACGATTGTGTTGACGTCAGTCACACCGGTAACTGTGGATTGGAGTCGTGATTGGAGGCGGCTGCGGCAAGACGCAAGGTCCGATGGATGGCAAGGCTTTCCACGTTGGCGCTAGTCCTAGTCGTCTCTATAACAGTGCTGCCGTTGGTGACAGTGGGGTGGTAATTGTGAGGCTGGGAGACTTCAACACCACTTGCATCTGCAATGACATTTTAGGCGGTAGGAGTGATCGAGCCGCGATAAGGTGGGTAAGTTAATGTGAAATATTTACCTACACTTAAGTGGATCATGTTCTGCAAAATGACTCTGTCGAAAGCAATGCCGTTAGTGGATGCAAGGAGGAATAAAGGATTGGTAGACAATTCCAAGGCAATGGAATATTTGTAAAGGGGCAGACAAGTAACGACCCACGGTGTATTGATTGCCATATTAATTAGTCATGTAGAATTTTCGAACAGTCAGCCGATAAGGAATACTGACCCTGAAGAAGGACGGCGCCAAATGACAGGCTGCGTGGATACGTTTGTCGGCTCCGGCGTAGTGTACGCGTGGGGCACAAAGTAGAGTTTCAGTAAGACGCCAGTTAGCCCATGTAGCATGAGAGGGGGGAAGGTGGGCGTAAAAGGTGCCACAATAATAGCTTTGGCTTTGCCATCCGTTCGAGACCCTCGCCATATTCATCGTGGCCTAATGAATCCGCTTATGTATTAAAATGGAAGAGGAGAGAAGGTTGCTGAAAATAAGGTGGGGTAAAGTGAAATGGAGCACTGGATAACAGCACAGTGCAACATAGATGGAAGCAAAATCAGTGAAGGGGAATAAGTTGCTGTCAAGTTACGCTGGTGTTAGGTGATAGGAGTCATGCTATTTGCGTACCGAACTTTCCACGTCTTTATGAGGTGCTGCATTTTGGACGTGCAATACGTGTGTAATAATTTATCACTAGCACAAAATTTGGCTGCGTACCTGGAAATAATGGCGGGTGCCCCTTTTATCGGAAGAGAAACCAACTAAGCAACAAGCTTTACCTTAATTTTGAGAAATTATCCGATCAGCAGTGTTGCATTATTTACCCTACTTCTGTGGAAATTTTGTATGAAGGTTTAATTTTTTCCCTCAGTTTTGTGCCACGTTCCTTTCTCGTAAGCATCTGAGCGATTGACTAAAAGCATCCACTTCAAATTCGCCCCATCAGGCTAGCCAGGTAAAATGGTCGCCTTCTTTGAAACTATGGAAAGTGTGTGCATAGGATTGCTTGAATTCTTACATGCTTTACCACGGGCATGGGGACAGCACAATAGCGTCTGCCACAAATTTGTGAAAGCTATCTGGGAAGAGAACAGTGAAGGGATAAAATTTTAGCTGACTCTTTTGTGCTGGAATGCAAGCAGAAAAGTTGACAAATTGAGAGATAAATGGCAATTGTATGATGTGGCTCTCTGCAATTCTTTTAGGATTCTGGAACATTGCTGAGCGATAAATCTGTGAATTTCCATTTGCAAGATAGTTGAATGTAAAGATCTGCTTATTAGACAGTGTTCCTCACAACTTTTCCTTTCCTCCTTGTAGAACAATTTTGGTAACGATAACGAAAATTAATAGAAAAATGTAAGCGACTGCTCTAGTGAGTAAATACAGAAATTGGACTTTCGCAAGGCCGTTAAACGGATTTTGAGTGTAATTGGTTTAGTTGTTATTAAGACATTAGTAGACGCAAAAAGGCTTGTGGTTTAGAGCGCGTGAAGCATAAATTTACACAGTACTACCACCATCCCCTTTAACTATGCCTTTAATGCGGCACCTTGATTCCTTATTAAGAAACACTCATCTCCACAACATCAGGTGGCAAATGCAATGCAACTTTGCAAGCTAAGGGCAGAAGAGTTCTTTGCAAAAGCACAAAGCAATTACTTGCAAAATTTAGGATTCTTTGCAAAATAAGTGGCTATTGCCTACTAGACATAGCATTGGGCCAAATTGCTACTTATGGCTGAATGCGACCCACTGTTCCCCGCCTTCAACAAATATACAGGTATATCAACGAATACGTCGGAAAGTATTCGGGCAAATTAACGACCGAAACGCATATCGCCATAGTCGTGCATGCATTGATTTGATTCTACTTAGCCTAATCTTAAAACACTCCTTTTTTAAGGGAAAGTCTCTAGGAGCCTAATCGCCGGAAGTGGATAGCATGCATTCAAGGGGGTTTAGTATCGGTGGTGGCTTCTAACAGAAGGGCTAGAAATTACAGCCTCATTTAACAGCTTACCAGTCTTGTGTTCTGCAAAAGAGACGGTAGCAGCTGAGAGGCCACCGACCCTGAATTAAGCCAAGTAATTTGTGGTGGGGACGTCTACACACCATTGTGAAGGTGTCAATTAAGTAAATAGACGGAGACATAAACTTGCCAATAAGGTTATAGATCCCATGGATTTAATGTAGCTACTCCTTTTATTTCTTGATTTGCTTTGCCTCTTCATTAGTCTGCATGGTCGAGATGCGATGATCACCACTCTGTAGCTAGGGTGCATTGAGGCAAAGAAAATCTGGTGAGATTGGAGGCGCAGCAAGGATGGTATGGTTGTATGCGGGCTGCGCGTAGTGGTATGTGTGCCTACCAGCTACGACGTGGTGAACTAGTGACATGGATATCAGCATTATGCAGTGTGAAGTGTGCCTACCTTCCCCACTCCCCTCTCACGATGAGTCTGAAACACCCTTATAATTAGCATTAAGGCTCAAGTGTAAGAGCAAATAAATTATGATATTTTATGCAGTTTCTCCCTCCTTCTATAGTAGTTTTCTTATAACCAAATGTAAAGTGCTGTAGCTCTTTACAGGCCGTTCCATCCAAACACGAAAATGAGTTTATCAATGCTCTTGCTAAAAGGCTTGGTTATCCCTAACAAACGATATCTGACAGTCAAACTATTATCAATGCTAAAAGGAATTCAAGATTGATAGCCCAGCTCTATCGCCAACGTAATAAGCAGTCATGTTTGCTTATAAGGAAAACACTGCTACTACAATAAATCTACCGTTTCTGGTGTTTCGGGAAGCATTTTACCAATTCTTTATTATAAAGGATTATATTCCAGTGCTTGTGGACTCAAATTGAACATGTCATCTACATGCTCCATTGATGATGTGCACAAAGCCCATATAAATAGCACGGCCTGAGATTAACAGGGATTATACTACTCGATTTCTCATGCCAATCGCCGCAGGATAAGTTAAGTGTCCTTCATTCCCGCCACAAGTGATTTCCATCCCTGGCTGGTGATGGATAAGTCACGCAACCCCAGCTATAATTCAAAATCTGCTATAAGAAACATTTTGCTTCTTAGAGACGTTGTCTCTCAATGCTTCACGAAATGTGGAGATGCTGTTGTGCTTAAATAATTTAAGGCATGTTGGAAAATAGAGAACTAAAACTGAAATTTATTTGGTCGAAAGCAAAATTCAAATGGCAAGGGAAAAGCAGTGGATAACTCACTGGCAAACATAGAATGTCAAGGCAAAAGTATACCCTGTGGTTCTAAAATGTGTATCGTCAACCTTTGTTTTTCTCTCTGAACTACGTTTATGTTGTTTTTTGAGAGCGAAATAATTGTTATTTAGATTGCTCATGACCCCCAGTTTATTCTAGAAACCGGCGCATCATGTGGTATAAACATTCAACTTATAAGTTGAGAACAAATTTTTAACAGGAATTTTACATGCTTCTATTTGGACGATGGTAAACTCCTGGTAAGTCAATTGGTTTAGCGCAGGAAGATATTATAGTACAATGTGTCAGCGGCTCCCACATATTTTCCTTAAACCTTACCACTCTTCGTATGTGTGCATGATTTCGGAAAACAGTCCCCGCCTAAAGAACCTTGTGAATTGATCCTTATCGTTTTCTTAAAGTTCCATCATTAGAGCCCTAGCAAGTCACCCTCATGTTCAATACAACCTTGCAGAATACGATTAGTTCCACAAAATATTTTCTTAAACAAAGTGCATTGGATTTTTCTCTCGCGTAAAATTGCAACATCGGGTGTCGCACACCTGTGTGACCTAAACGTGATGTGCAGCCTACCTATGCCTTATCATGAATGGTGTTAAATCGCCCTATTTTATAGGAGATATTATTACTAGAACCCTCTATTTTGGTACTTTTAGGGTTTACTTATTTTGTTGTTTTGTTTGGGGCCTTTGTATTCACTGAATGCATCGAATAAATTATGCATATCATCCATAATATTAGAACTACATCAAGGACTAAAAGTTTTATGCTCTGAGGTGTATTTTTGGCCTAAAATTTGTGCCTTTATAATGGGTACTCGGTTATGGCTAAAATGCCGGCAACAGCATTTTCAGTCGTGAATTTTAGCTGCGCATCAAGTCACGGCCTTAAATATTTGGATTGGTTGCAAACAGCAAAACAAGGTTACTCTTTAAAGAGCATGCGAGTACTTTTTAGGCCAAATTTAATTCTCGAAATGGTAGATTTTTATGAAACGTCAAAAGGTCATCTATGTTGAAACACATAAGGTAGACATGGGTTCGTGTCTAAGTGCGGTGGAAACTCCAAAACTGCATCGGGCGATAATTTACTTAACTAGTTTTCTCACTTTTGACATCAACTGATAATTGCTCAACTTGTCGTAGAGGTGCCATCTTGCGTTTCGCCAACTTGGCATGAACAGCGAGATGTACTCACGAGGATGCAAAGGTGTCTGACCGCGACCTGAGTAGCTTACAACCATCTGGGTCTTTGCAAAGGCACGATGGTTGGCCATTCTCTTGCCTTATGTGACCTGAAATCACATTTTTTGACTCGGCAAAATGTGCCACGAGGCGCAAAAATTTAATTCGCTGCGCTACCTCACTCACAATCCTCTCTGACCTCAGATAAACACGTACTGGTACCACCACGGTCACAAGTCTTAACAAGCGTGGCACAGCAGAGCCTAATTTGATAAAAGCGCAGCTGTTAGACAGGGCTTGAGTTAAGGCTACCAATGTAAGCATCGACGTTAAGGTGAGTCTGCTTAAAGTCCTAGATTCATAGGTACCTGATGTTTAGATTTTTCAGCGAGCAACTGTCAACTTCAGCTTTAAGATTAGACATGTTGTGACCAACACAAAGATGCAGGTAAACTGTAGCATCAGAGCCAATGGTAGAGTTTCAGGTAATATGTAAGATAAATCACTTTGGAGTAAGGCTCGCCCAGTTAGATAACATTCTTTTCTTCGCCGTCAATTTTCACGATGATTTTACAGTAAAACGCCACTATAATACTAAATTTTACCACCAAATCACGTCATTAGCGCTGGTTAAGGATAAGTGCTGTAGGGGTTATTGTAATGAAATTTAGGAGTTGATACAACCAGGAGGAAAGTGTTCACTTCATTTTGAATGGCCACATTGGGCAATAAACCAGCTTGATTGCATGCCTTACTGACCCAATTTATTTTCAAGGCTTCATGAACAGGCCTCTATAGTAAGCCATTTATATGGATGCATACGTATGATACTAAGAAGAAGATCAAACCTATTCAAAATGGGCTCAACATGAAATTATATCATCGCAATTTAAACTTTTATCATGGTATATAAACTAAGACCGACAATCATGAGTTTGATCCTTATCAGGGCGCGAAGACTTCAAACAGTAGTGCTTGAAGTCATTATTATTTGTTTCAATGGGTTTAATTTTGTCCCCTCCGCAGAATTTAATTGCTTGAACTAACAGACATTGTATTGTTTACGTTTGGAATGCGTTTTATAAAAAGTTTACGCCGCAGGGATATAGTGGTAGGCTAGCGACGCCGATTCTTCATCATTGTCATTTTAATTCATACCCTGTTAAAACCGCTTGATCTGTAGAAAACGATTAAAATATTCTGTAAAAGATTCTATTTAGCATGTTTTTAAATTAAAAGTCGTTAAAAGCCGATGGGAATTAGATAGTTTTTTGCACATTCACTTATGTGCGACTATATTTTCTTGTGAAAATTTGGATCATTCTACAGCCTTAAAATTGGAAATGTTTGTCGATTTGAAGCCACCTTAGTTCACATGCCTGCAAATCATTACTACCACTTCACCACTAATCTATCCCAGCAAGGGACTTTGTAGGAGGACCTCCAGCACCTATGGTTGGAATTCTTAAAACACTATAGGGAACATCAAAGCGATAATGCCAACTAATAAAAGGGTACCTAGGTGGCATTGCTAGCGATAATTATACCCCGTGTTAAGCATAAGCAGATCTCTATAGCGCCACGAAGATCTATACCACGAGAATTAAATTGCTTAATCGAAATTGTAAAAACTCTTGAATATTGAATACGCCCTGAAAGCAAGTCTCGAAGTCAGCCATCTCAATGGGAGAGAACTGAGAAAGCAGAGCGCGAATCCTCTCCATGACATCCTGGACACATAATATCATCGCCAGCTTTGCCTCCTGTCCGTTTAAATGAAATCACAATTTCCCTCTCGTCAACTTCGTTGAGAATGGCACCTGCATTAACATCGGTCAGCATTCTATGACGAGTTCAATCGAAATCCATTAGCAGCTGTAGACGACACTCCTTATCTGTCGGAATTTTTCGGTACATGCGTAGTTTGCTTTGGCCGCACAATACATATTTTAATTAAGCTCATTTTGACCATCTACATGGATTTCATTCTGGATTTAGGCACTAGAGATGAAAAGGCAGAGGGATAATCGTTATATGATTGCTCTATTCCGCACAGTTGTACATATTACCATGGCCATCAAGCGTCTTGTCCCCTGATTTTATTGGCATATAAAAGAATATCAGACTCTTATATTTGTAGGACCCACCACAGAGCAGTGCTACTTCCCCATTCACAAAGACACATGCTTGCCATAGGTCGTGGGCGGATTTGGTTTCTGAAATGTGCGGTACCCGAGGCAACACTTACGTGCTTTTGACTCGCCTACTCGTATAAACAGTGAAATACGAATGTTAAACAAACAATCGTATAAGAATATAAATATGTGACAGAGGCGGCACAGACCACGTTCGTACGCAGTTTTCGTTAGCACTACAAAGATGCAAAATGCGATTGCATTCGGGTCTGCTCTGCCTTCCTCTCCTCCTTGCATTCGTCTCACATCGCGTCTCTGATGCAATGGTGCCAAATTAGGAGGCTGCATGAGAATTAGAGGAGAACCTCTTCGAAATACCTGACGCCCTGGAGGGTGAGGAAGTGACCGAGGCGCGAGAGGAAGAGGAGTTGGCCCAGGAGCCTGACAAAGCTAACGTACGAGTGGATGACCTTGCGTCGGCTGGATGAAGTAGCATCCGTCGAAGGATAAGTGGCGCTTTCAGAAGAATCGGTGATGGAATTCAAGAGTCTTTATAAGAACCCTGGAAAGTCCGTGTGCCTACGTGTCTAAATGGTAAAGGAAGACTAGGTCCGTGGAGAGCCTAGTTGTCTGTAAATGGCCTGTATCTGTGGCAATGCGATTTGCTTTTGTTAACAATCTCCTTAACCTAATTAAATCAAGTCTACTGGTGTACAGTGATGAATTGCCAAGATATTTGTATGCACCTATGTATGAGGGTGATGAGCACTGAAGTTGCAAGATGCAGAGGATCCTCTACTAGACGTTGGTCGTCTCCACCAAGGCTTCACCTTAAGATTGGCTACAAGTGCTTCCAGCCTCGGGACTACGGTAGCCCGCTTCTAAGTGAGTAGCCTTAACATCCTCTGCTTAAGGCGTCGCAAATGAGATACCCACCTTGCTTATTTTTCAACAAAAACAGTTTAATTATTCTATTGCTAAAGTAGTAAGGGAAGATGACAATTCAATCGCGATGCATCTGTACCTGAAAGGTATCACTGGCATGATTTCCACTGTAAATTCAAGGCCGACACTCTTAGCAGTCAGTTCAATAACTGTCAAAATCGTAGCCAAAAGTGTTGGTGCCGTCTTTTCAAGCAGCCAGGCGCTCGTGCACTCTTCTTAGTGAGTCTGCCATGGCTGTGACTCGCTCAATTTTCTGCGAAATTGCATGGACGCATTTCTCCTCATGGCTCATGGAACAGCAAGGTTTCAACTCATAGGCAAATTCAGCAAAACCTACTACCGGCCCTTCTTATTCGCCTTTTTGGGGTTTCGTCAATGTATGCTATTAAGAGATACTTAATGATCAGGATGGTAAGAGAACCGGATGAAAAACTTCGTATTCAGAAGGTAGAACGTCTCTCTGGTAGAGAACAGGCTTTGGAATAGCTAATCAGGCAAATTCAATGAAGCCGCTGCTATGAATGAATTACAAAGGAAATTATCTTTCGGTTAGTTCGTTACCTGGGAGGTTAAAAGACAGAGGTAAAAATGGAAAGAAGATGTTTTTTCTTAGTGCAGGCAGGTTGCTTATTAACTAACACACTGAAGGAGGATGTAAGACTTGAAAACCATTTTGGACTCCCTTTGGTTTCTTCTGCCACAGGTTGGATTTCCCTTGACCATCAGTGTGACGTCGTGGAGCCGCTGCTAAGGATTATACTGCAGCATCTTTGTGCATGGCGCTTTTGATAGATGATTAGCTCTTGATGGTTATAGATAATAGTGCGTTTCTCATATTAAATTTAACATAACATTTAGGGATATACAATGGATACATTAAAAAATTCGCCTCTTCCTATACTTAGAGGCAAGGTGACGGTAGTTCTGACCCCGAAAATGGATTTTTTTATGAAAAGCACATTCCAAATTATGCGTAGACGTAAAAACGCTATAATTACACGCAATATAACTTCGCATCGCTCAGTCCAGATAAAAAAAATAGCAAGTTCTGCAAAAACTACTTTATATGTCGCGCTTTGAATTTAGCCTTTCCAGATTGAGCAAACTTATTAAAATGGAAATGCGACAGAATTGCTCTACTCACCAGATTACAAGTGCCATTAATAATAAATTAATTCCAGACAAAAAGTAGTCGAGGTCCTTAATTTTAAGCATTGTTTATTGTGCACCTTGAGCGAGTTGTATGCTATTCCTACTGTTCTGTGTATGTCCTAGCCCAAAGACGATAAAGTGAACGAATCAAATCGCAAAGGACATCTGTCATGAAATCCATTGCTAGTTAATAAGCCTTGGCATGACTAAAGAAGGACATCTGCCATCGATGAGCGCACCCATAAAGACTTCCGCGTTATAGGCGTTCCCACCATCCAATTCTTCATCAGGGTCTCAGTCCCGCTTCGTCATCCACTGACCTTAAGTATTTTTCTCACTGACCACCCCCACCGCCTCCACCAATTCCCATGGAGATCAAAGAGCAAAAAGAAGTGCGAATCGTGAAAATTGTCGACAAGTCAAGCCACCAGCTTCTCCTTAATTCTTGCTTTATCTTCTTCACCTCCTTCCCATCTTCATTTGCGTGCGCAGCTCCACCATTGTCACAGTTGGTAACCTGGCGTATTTCACTTAACAAGGTAAGACTTTTGATAGCGCCCTTAATTTTGTTGCCCTCTAAAACTCTTGCTCCTTCTAAAAGTCGGTTCTTGCATGATTAGCTGGAATTCTTGGCTGTGAGTACAAGTAACGCAGTGCCTCAGCACTGTGCAGAGGCATCCGACTATGGACTTTCCTCGTTCTTTACTTTGCTTTCCCTCCATAGACATCTCGAATTTGCCTCGCACCCAACTATTCATTTGCCTGTTATAGCCGAACAATCATGATGCCTCCTCTCCACCGGCGAGGTACAATCACTGCCACTGTATTCCCTTGTGCAAGGCAACAATTGGTCATGGCACCTTTGCAATTGCAAGGAGTGATCGCTAGTGTCTCTAATGAATCATATCTTATACTGCCCTTACTGTTCCTAAATCTCTGATAGGCGTTTTTGCAAAAGGAAATCATCAAGGGCCAAAAGACGAATATCTCTATCAACAGGAGGGCAGCGTATGTAAGCAAAAGCACATTAGCACTGGTGATTCTTCTCATTCTCTTCTGGCTCCGTAGAATGCACAAGGATGCACAAAGCCTGACCAAGGTAGAAAATTTCGAAAACAAGTTATGCCTGCTCTCGCATAATGACCTAAATGGGATGCTGTAAAAGCACACACCAGATGGCACTGAGGGCCACTGCAAGACACTTGCTAACAATTGATTTATTCGTGTCAGATTCGAATTTGTTAATCACAGAACAAACCGTCAGCCATACTGTTCTAAGTGTCGTATCTTCAGCAGTTATTAATCTCATCTCACCGCGCTGTTTTTCTTGCCACTCAGTTATTCGTTAGCACTTCTGTCGCGACCCTCTCGATCTCCTCGTCACTCTACATTATTCACTCCCCTGTCTTAGATACATCGAAAGGGCCAAAGTGGATGAGATTTATAGAAATTAGGGGTACATTATTGATGTCAACACCCACTTCCCGCCTGTGCTATCTTGTCCCTCCTACCCGAATTCATTTTCGCACACTAATTCAATATTATCACAACTGGAATCCGGTGTACATACATGGAAAGTGAACTATGACTGGCTTCTTCGAGTGCGCCACTTAAAACAAATTAAAAATTTCTTCCTTCAGGGCAATTTCCCTAAAGTGTAACCACATATCAAGGTGAGTGCACAGCTGAGTAAGTTTGGGACATTGTGGCAGGAAAAAGGGAAGGAATAAAAAAAGCTGGACCACATCACTGTGCGGAATCATCCTACAGTGCCCATTCGCAATCCCCTTTTGTCCAACTATGTCCTAAATCCCTTCAATCCAGCGGTTCCTCATCTCTTTGCCTCTATCTTAACCCTTTCTCTGTCTCATTCAGCTGACCGTTCATGTTGCCTAGCTCCAACCAAAGAAACCCATAGACCATCATTCCCTTTCGCAATGCAAAACAATATTTATTTCAAGCATAGGATTAAGAATCCACATCAAAAGTGCATCTTAGTTACCTCAATAGCAGTCTTTAGTGGTAGGTTACCGATTTCTTATCTATTATGTATGCTTCGTTCTCATAGGTGCCTTATATATTTTCAGCGGAGTCAGCCTTAGTCTCCGCCTAGTCAGCTTTACAGAAATCCATGCCATGTAAAATTGAGATCATCTCTTCCTTTCTCGCAGATATTAGGGATCAAGGGAGACACATAAGATGTGGGTCTGATGACATCTTTGAAATGAGTGGAGAGCATTCCTCCTGTCTACGCCTCTCTTCTCATGCCCCATATAAACGCATCGTCAGTGAGCGCCTCCTTTGTCTCCTAATGCGTTCCATACGCTAACCCATATTGCGCCCCGCAGAAAACAAATCGTCCTTACATGACATGAGATTTTCGCCAGTTCCATTGGACGTTTCTACTTCAGTTTAAAATAGCACAGGCAATTGAGAGACCGTGTGAAGGAAAAATGTAATAAAAGGTAATGAAGTAAGCTGATAGGTGAGCAATGAGCTGAGGTCAAATAGGCATCCAACTAGCCACCTGACGAACAACCAAAAGGGGTACTACTTTATTCAGAACAGAACTGTTGATTTGGTCGGCTAAAAAGATAAGTTGGGAGGAGAGGATAAGCACACTCGCATGTTCCTACCAATTAAGGCGACTCTCTAAAAGGATGGAAATAAAAGTAAACGGAAACATGCACACAAACTTGGGTAAACAGACAGGCGCGGTTGCATAATAGGAACAAGTAAGCGGTTTGGGGCGGGATCCACATTCTAGCACGTTATTGTGAGGCGTCAGGTAAAGACATTCTATGCAAGAAGAATAAAAGGATTAAGCAGTAAGTGAGAAATAGGAACAACGGGCTCACCTTCGCTCGCGAAGAGGTAAAAGGAGGAGTAGGAGATGAAATTGATACTAGCGTGGCCTGGGTTATAAGTCATCGTATCATTCAATTATGCCATATTCACGGGTGGGGCTAGTGAGGAGGCGAAAAGGGGCTCACGAGGAGGGTGTTGGCGGCTGATGGAGCAGAAGTAGCAGGAAGGGTAAAATTGTCTGGATTCAAAGGAGGGGAATGAGAGAGAAGCGTAGGAGAGACAGAGGAGCGGGATTTTCTCGTGCCAACAAAGTTGAAAAATAAAGGTAATGAAATGTAATGCAGGGTGTACTCACTCCTTTTTTCGGTTGAGTTAAATGCGTGGAGAGCATACCGCAAGTGAAAATGTGATGGACAATAATTGGGAGCCTATTGAGCTTAATGGAAAACGAAGGAGACGCTCAGCAAAGATGGGCTGATGTGTGGCAATAGAAGGGAAAACAATTCTCCACCCATTTTAAAGATGTCATCAGGCCTACTTCTTACATGTGTGCCTTGATCTTTAATGTCTGCGGGAAAGAAAAATCAGACCTCAGTTCACATGGCATGGAGTTGCGTCAACTCTGTTGGGGGGGCCAAATTAGAGTGCAAGGGTTGACTTCATTGGTAATGTGTAAAGCCCTTTAGGGATGCGGCATGGAAGATAGGTCAAATAGCCTTGTCAACCACCTTCTTTCCTATTTTATCCAAGTCTGTCATAATCTAGTCTAGGTGACTAAGCCAGTCTGTTCTGAGTTTAGACGAGTCTAGTCAGATCCAGCCAAGCTCATTCTTGCGTACTGTGCTGTAATGTTTAAGAAGGTCTCATGGTGCTGCTGCTTATTTAGTGATTTTAAGTCCATTTTTCTTCCATGGGAGCAGAGAAACATGAATGTTTCGCTAAAAAAAGACAAAGAAAAGGTGCTCTGGTGCAGTAATCTTTTTTCTCCCCTTTTTCTCATTTTTTCCTAAATTGATCCACATATTCACTTACCTAGCCATGTGACTGCGCAAAATATGGCAAACTTGACTCGATGGAGAAAATTTTTTTTAAACGGCATAGCTGAAGAGGAAAGGATGAGGGGTCGGTAGCACAACTTATTTCTAAATTCCACGATATCTATCTAGTTTGGCCCTCTGACGTCTGTGGGAGTGACGGAAGTGGCAGATGAAAAGCAGATTAAAGGCAAGGATAAATAAATCAGGAGGAGGGCACTGACAAATAACGGAATAGTAGGGACCACAGCGTGCCGAAGCGAAATGACTAATAGGGGCAGTTCTAATCCGATTAGCAGCACGTGCCGCGTGGTGTCTCTTAGCGCCGTCTGGTGTGGGCTTTAGACAGGATCCCTTGTAGGCGGTTTCGCAGGAGTGGAATTCATTTGGGTATGTGCCTCTTCAATTTCGTTGAATTTCTTGCATTATATCGCATGTAATGGAGGTGAGAGAATAAGAATGACCACCAATGCTAATGTATCTTGAATTAAATGCACCGCCATATCGAAACTGCCCTTCCGCGCCCTTGCACTCCTCAAACTTCTTTTTGGGGCAAATGATTTTTGGACGTTTAGGAACGATTAGGGAGATGCGAGACTGGAACTAAAAATTGTCGAGCCACTCCCTAATGATTGTTGTGGAGCTAGCAAAGATGTGGTCGAAGCCAATTGTTGCCTTGCACCGGGAGGAACAGTGGCTTGATGGTTTCCTTTCTGGTGGAGAGGAAGTAACATGGTTGGTTATCCGAAAGGGACGAAGGACTAGTTGGGTGAGGGGCGAAGGTGAGATGTCTACAATAATGAAGTGGAAAAGAGGATGAGGAAAATTCATTATTGGATGTCTCCACAGTTCCGTGGCACTACGTTCTTTTTTTCTCCCCTCATTCTTCCGCTTGTTCCCGTATTCCTTAATGCACCTACTTTTGTGACCATCTGCTTAAATCACGTATGTAGGAATCAACTTTATGGAAGGAATGCGTTTCCAACAAGCGACACACTTACAGTCGCTACTCATGAATTTGCCTTTATAAGTAAAACACAATGGGATACCAGTTGTAACGGTGCTGAAACGACGCATGCGAATGAGGAAAGAAAGAAGAGGACAAGAGAGAGCAGAGTCTGAGAAAGTTGTGGGGTAACTTCTCTCTACTCTCAGCTATGCTTTCCCTTTTGGCCCATTGACATTTTGAACAAAAGAGTTGGAAGATGGTGGTTTGGGGAAGGGCTGAGAGGAGACGACACAGGCGGTTGATGAAAAGTAGGCCGAATCTAACCAGATAACAAACCGAAATTGAGGCAGTGGCGAATAACTGGCTGGTGGAAAACGATGTCGCGGGAGGTAAGGTGAGTGGTCGAAAGTGATGGAACACGTAAGTCCATGTCCACAAATAATGACGAAGATAGTATTTAAGCCAGGGGAGACACTCAACCTCCATTCAAAACCATTAATCTGCACTTAGATGTGGTTTTGATCGTGACTTTTACCACTAAGTGTACAAAGCGTTCTAAGGTGGGAATTCTTTGTATGACCACTATTCAAGGCAGCATTGAAGTGCGCAAAAACGCTAGTTGGAAAAGGAAACTCGACAGAATGCAATTATGATTAGAAGCTGCAATGAGAATTCTCATTAATGCCTAACAGACTTACCTTGTTGCTAGGTTGAACGCAATGCTGTAAATTTTTGTACAGAGTTAGTCGGATTTAGATGGCAAGAAGGCGGTGCGGCTGGCTCATCGACCGGCGGATTCAAGATAGGCTATAATTCGCGTGCATCGGAGTGTTCAACTGCTGAAGCATGGCAAACAAATGATTAAGACCTTATGGACTGCATGGGTAAAGTGTGCTTAGACTTCGCTCCTCAATATATTCAGCTATTGTTCCCGCCAAGCATCGAAAAGTGACGTCGAATGGATATCTCGAGGCTGTTGCCTTATTTTGTGACAAGTTCTGCCCCTAATGCTCTATGTCCTATAGCATGACTGGATGAATTAGAGACTTCGAAATAAGCTTGCTTCACCATTAACGGCTATTTAAATGCGCAAGTAAGCAAAGGAGGGGAAAGGAAACGCCTAAGAGATTCCAGTGGTGCATCAGGTCTGCGCATAATCGCATTCTCCTTGTATTACTACCAAAAAGGCAAATTTTTAGCTACGAAGGATCAGTGAAGAGAAAATGAGAAGTAGAGTGAATACGGTAACACGGAAGGGTGATAATTAGGAAGAGAAAGAAAGTAAAAGCAAGAGTGAAATGGGTAAAGTATTTGCATAATGGCATTGATAAGAAGGAAACACAATGGTCAGAAGAAAAAGAATAGATTTCGCTCCATAAATTTGTCAATTTTTCTTAAAAAATGCACTACTCAATTTACGCTCATCTACTTTCCTTTCTTATATTCCTCAGCCTTACGTATCCGCTTTTACCGCTCAAACCTAAAACACTTAAGCTTTTCATTCGGTACACAAACTCTTCTCCTTTCATGAATCCTCTACTTTACTTTTTAAACGACCAACTTTTTCTGCCAATGGGTTGGCAGGTTCATCTGTAATTGCAACTACGACCAGTTCAGGAGCAACTTTTCCTAGCCTGTTGCCTTTTGCAATGTTTATACCAGCAAATATTGCATATCAAAGAGGGATTGTCCCACCATAGCGAAGGCTCTACAAAAAATGCACTGCTTCTTACTCCGCGGACTCTTCGACAAAATGGAAGAGAGCCTCATTGGCGAATAAAATGGGACAGAATCGCTATTATTATGATGTTTTTACCTATGTTATGCAATGCTCCAAAGTTTGAGTGCATAAATTCCATAAGCCTAAGCATGTATTTGGTAGGCACATTAAAAAGGTGCGTCAATCGAATCGTAAGGGCTGCTGGACGGAAACTGTGGCCTTGTATACGTTAACCGAGGGAGTAAATAAAACAAGTGTAAAGCAGTAGTAGTATGAGCTGGTTATGACAAAGAACGATTGGTGTCTGACAGCGATCTGGTGCTTATAAAAGTATGTCTTCAAACATTAGTTTACATCCTGGAGGTTAACTTTAAATTAGGCAAAAGAGAAATAAAAAATAAAAGCATAAATACATAAATGAACAGATAGATAGATTAGCCTTTTCTCACCTCTGTCATCATCACCACCATTGGCATCGCTTTCATTACTCTGCCAGTCGCATCAAGTTGCATCATCAATCTCCTGTACCAAACTTAGCACTTTTATCATTGGCACCACCTTAATTTTCGTAAATTTACTACGGGAGCTAGGGCAAGATATTGCTGAATGAATTATACTGCCACGCTAATTTTTGATCAATTCGTAATCCAGACGAGCGAAATATTGTGCAGCTCTATATACTTGTGCCATTTGAGCTTACTTCTCCAAAACAGGTTCTTAATTACCAGTTATGTCTAAGTCTTATTTTATAACACGGGAAATCTCATAGTCACCAGGAATTCAAATAACAGATGAGCATGAAATTAGAAAAACTGTAAAGAGCTGAAAAGTGGATCACAGCTATGCGCTTATGTTATCTCGGTTCGCCCATCGAATTCATTCATGCTACACTGCAGTCATTTATAAATATCAAATTTCTTACGACTGGACTGCACTTCACAGGTGCGGAAGTAATCTTACATTTGACGCATAATCTTAATTATTTCTAAAAAGAGCAAAAGATATGACGCAGTTTGTTTAACACGCATTCACTGCTTTTTCATCATAACACTCTCTGCGCAGTAACAAGACATGATGCTATAGTTTAGCAGGAGACTCGCCTTCTCGGCACCCTAAAAAGCCATCAGCCGGTATCTTATTAGGGTCAATTCTAAATCAAAACGGAAAAAAATATAAAGCACATAGTGCTTGAGCTGACTTGCTATTGTTTCACATGTGTGGTGCCCTATGCATGCAATGATATAAAGCACAAGTCAAAATCCAATTTTATTCAGATCTTTTCTACGGTGTGAGTAGCTCGTTGATGATTAAATGTTTTCTTAAAGCTGCCCAGCATTTTATACGTGTTTTATGGGTATTTTATTGCAGAAATTTTCAATTAACAAGTTTGCCGCGCATTATTAATTAAATATTCGGGTCTAAAGAGCAAATTCGAAATGTTTCATGCTTGGCTATTGCTAATTTACGCATGAGAAGCATGGTAATAAATCACGAAATACAGCCCATTTTTACCTGAGTTATGCGCAAAGTAATGCTATGGGCGAGATTCCGATTTCAAATCCATCGCTAAAGAGTTCATGCATGGTAAGTTATGCACCAGCCAGAGGTGACATTCTTGTGGATTTGAAGACCAACAATGCCGTTTTCATGAAGCGGTCCATGGTAATTAAGATATGTTTCTAAAAAAAGGGAGCCGTTCCGCCAAAATCATGTTGTTTTGGTGTCATAAGAGATCCTATTTACCGACGAGGTGGAAAGCAGTTACCGCTAATGACCTTGGAAATGCTAAGCAAAATGATTAACTTAAAGACATGCTTCGCTTAAAAGAATATACGATTTAGAGCAGACCTATGTCTTAGAATTTGCAAGCATTACATGTATCTACTTTTTATATTAAACAGTACGCGGCACATTCCATTTACGGCGTATGGCCAAATGATTGTGTTTTTAAAAATTAGAATACAAGTAAATCACTAGTTATATTCATGCGTACAGATATAATAAGATTTTTTACCTGTTTGCATCCCACTCCATTTTTTAAAAGGGCGTAACAACAACGTTTCTTATCCATTCTTCACAAATATCATAACTTCTTCAAATCTAGACATGGATCGTCCAAGCTGCACTGCAGGCATAGCTCATATTATTCAGCGCTTTCCTAATGTTACATCACATTCGAATTTCCGCTCTGAACAGAACGGCCGCCCATTTGGTCACTCTCTGGTAAGTTATCCCTAAAAGCCCGTTCTGCTAAGTGTCGCAGGGTCCTAGCATACGCATCATCGTCACCTGACCTTTAACCGCGATGGAAAAGTTCTTTAACCAGCAACTGCTCTCGCTGGTTAATGACAAGTTGAGCCAAAATCTCGCAGCACTGGTCAAGGCCGGAGTCAGGAGAGACCCCTGAATCAATCGCTACTGATAAAATCGCTTGTAAAAGAGCATGGAGATTAACGGGATTCTCTGCCACTGTGGATATAAGCGGATGTTTAACCTTACGACTTCCTCCCAGTCTCCAAATTTCATGCCTTCTTTGAAGTAAAGAAGGTCTGCCAACGCTGCCACTAGCATAGACGGCTCTTTCCCTTCATTCTCTTCCCTTCTTCCACCCTTACTATGAGAAGGTTGGTCGCTTTTAGACAACCTTTTACAGGCCGAAACACGATAATGGGGTCACTTGGTCGAAATATCTAAGACAAGAGTGTCTCAGGCCCTAATGAGTGATCAGGTTAGCCCTCGATCAAATCAAACTTTTTTCCTGTCCTTGGCCTACAATGCACATTTAAAGGACACGAGTTTCTTAATAAGAGCAACGTAGCGCCTTCAGCCTTTTCCAGCCCCCAAGAAGTCGAAAACGGGCAGTCTCCGAGCGGAGCAAACATCAATTTCACGCATCGACGACCCACCCAACGAAGGCACAGTGGAGGAGGACGAACTCATTTGCAGTTCCAAGGGACTAGGCAAGTGGGTCAGGTACGACTGGGTTAGTAGAAGTTGCGTATACCTATTACATATCAACCTCCTCTAGCCTCTGCACGTAGACCGTTGTTTCCAATGGAAGAAACCTTAAGACAATCTCAAAACACACGTCTAAACCAAGAGAATTGTCGAAAAATGCAAAACAAACCCAACCTAATCATTTGATTGGAAAAAAGATTAATCGAAATCAAAAGTATCCAGCAGATGAAGCAGATTGTTGAGTTGACAAACGAAACTGTAAACAACACATGCATGCAAATTATTAAATGAAAGAAGAAAATAGAAGTATGGGAGATACAATAGGTGGGTATGTGGAAAAGGGATGTAATGATATTAAGTGGCTGAGGATTGAGCACGATGAATTGGTAATTAGGAGAGCAACGAAAGCCTACGAAAATAAGGAGCAGAAGACAGTAGTTATTGCCAGGAACTCAGCCACTCTCGTCTCAAATTTCGTAGCGATGGCCTAGGTTTGATTAAGGCTCCGTTTCATTAAAGTTAACCCTACTCCCGTGACCACCGAGGCAGCATGCTTGTGTTAGGCTGCTTCTAGCTCCTCCGGCAGCCAAGTGTGCATAGCCTGCGGTGTTGCGTTGGATGGCGCAAGTTCCGCACATGCCTCAAACCCCCGATACTCTCCCTTCGTGATCCTCCAGCAATGGATCTATCTGCACTGCTGTCGGTGGTGTCGGTTGTTGAGGTATGCAAAAGAAATTTGTTTAGTAACATAAAATTAAAAGCCGAAAATCTCATATATGCTTCTAACCTGCCAACTGCTTGACCTTTGTTTTAGCGCCGCTTCCAGATTCATTTGCCTTCAAACTTCTCCAAATAACGCAGAAGCCTTGCGAAAGTGAATGAACCAATAACTAGATAAAAGACTGGGTTGGGGATGGATGGAGTAAGGGTTCAATATACAGATGACTGAACTGAATTGCTGGATGGTTTCCCTTATGCTCCATTTTGGGAGGCTTGAGATAGCCTCAGGCGCATCTTGCTCAACGCAGTGAAACAAAAATAGCCCCAGTTGGTGGCCAACAATACATTCGTACAGGGAAATGAACTGGGGTAGATGAACAGGTAAGTAGATCTGGCTTTTGGATAAATCCCTTACAAATAGCACATTCTACAGCAAAGCTAATTCCAAAGATGATTTCGAAGAAGCAACTGTACAGATTGCACAAAAACTAAAAGCATGTTCCCATAAGATTCATTCTAGGGGAGATACTTTTAGTCTGCACTGAATGCCACTGCAATGAGATTGGTTTTGCGCAACTCGCCAGTGACAAGGAACTAGAGCCGGAGAAGACTGAATTACACCGCATAAAAAGTGGTTTGTACTTTATCCGCATTGTGGTGAAAAATATCAGTCATATGGAAGGAATAACCATTTTAAACGTCACTTGGCCAAGTGAGGAGTGCACACATGCCCACCCATAAAAAGTGATTAAGGCACAGATATTTCCAGCGTTCTCTCTTACAAACTAAGGTGGCGTCCAACCAACTGTGCCTTATCTTTACAATTATTGCTGAATTCTGAGCAAAAAGTATTCTAAAGAAAATAACTCGCCATTAACCAAAATAGCCCACTTGCTGCTAGAGGAAAGGCGCGTTTCATTGCTTGGAATGAGATGACAAAGCATAAATATCACCCCGATTCGAAATAGCTCAAAGGAATTGGCTTCAAATAAAAAGCCTTAAAAAGGCTGTTTGGCGTAGCAACATCTGACAGGCGTAGGCAAACTTACCCATAGAGAGGAGCAGAAACGCCTACCTACGAAACCTCCAGATACTCGCAGTCTTTCTTGCATTGGCCGTTAAGCGCATTCACCTAAAGGTCGTTGAACAGGGACAAAATGCTCGGCGATTAATAAGTTCACGCCTATTATCAATCGTTAACCGAATGGAAAAAAGCAAAAGTGTAGGAACTTTAACCAAGGTGATTTGCAAAATAAGAAGGCAACATCGCCACTTTATAAGCTATTATTATCACTACATCATTTCGACCCACAATACGGACCCCTCGCTACAATGAGCATGCCCTTCACGATTTTGTCTTGGAAGGCAAAACTAAAATCGCAGTAGTAAGGCAACGCTTCGCCTTTACTGATGCAGTCTTCGAGACAACCATGCTTTTGTATTTCTCAGCCAATTGTCGACAACAATACCTGGTGCTAACCACAAAGAGCTTGAACAAAATTATTGAGTAAGAAGGATAAGGAGGGAAAGCATAATGTTCTTGTACATCACGTCGCATTTCCAATGGGCAGGTAATTCAGAAATGACACACTAACACTAACGGTTTTTAAGGAGTTCCTCCAAGACACCTTCCGGTTACATCAAATCTTATCAAGTAGACAGACAATAGCTATTACCGATTCGCTGTGAACACCTGCGCCTACAGTCTAGCTTGCACCCACTAATGCATGCAGACCGTAGTCTCTTAGGCAGGAAGTGGTGAGTGCTTCAGACCTACGAGGTGACAAGTGTGTGGGCAATTCAGTGATAAATGCAATGAATTGTTTATGTGCATTGCATGCGTGGCAATACATAACAATCCTCACTAATAAACTACTCACCCAGGAACAAAATATTCATGAACTTCAAATCTTACTTTGCCGAATACGATACGAATACTAGGCGAAAACCTAGCTTTTGCTCTAGTTTTAGAACCAAGTTAAATACCATTCTGTCTCAGCCAGTAGGCATGAAAAATCAGAGCGAGAATACCTGATTACCATGCCAGTAGTGGCTCATGTTTCCCAATTCCTAGCAAGTGAGTGCAACAAATTTTGCTGGAAACCGCACAAACTTTTTAGACCATCTCATGCATCATCGAACTTCCCGTGAATTGGCAGGAGCAGAAGATCAAGCAATAACCTGGTGAATATAGTTGGGTTTAACTACTTAAACCCATTAGATATTTGACAATGACGAAGGATAGTCTGCGTGCCGTGGACAGAACAGCGGCCTGGGATTTCTAATAACAGACTGTAAAGTGATCACAATGCAAGACTGGAAATAAAGCAACTCAAAATGTTTCGTCAAGGCCTAGGGAGTCTATACAATGAGTCGCACAAGTTTGCTGCAGAATACAATCACCCGTTTTCAGCGGTCGGGTAGCCGCCCGGATAGTTTAAAATCTTGGCAGGTAAGAGTAACTTATGCAGGGGTGGTCTTTTAAGAACCACGATGAATTTCGGAACACATAACATTAGCAATGGAAAATCGAATGCCACAAATAAGTAGGAGTCGAATAATGAGCTCCTTCAACGCCTTTTGACAAGCTTGAAAAATTAATAAGGCAATTATTCAAGCGGAATCCCAATGACCAGTTAGTAGCCAAACAACAGTCTAGTTAAATTCGATCAATGTTTGTAATGGGAAAGAGAATACTTGCAGTTTGGCAAAACAGGCGTCCCGGAATCCCTCCTTTTCGCCCTGCAAGACATCAACGACCGAATGAGCCACTTGTGCTCCAGGCCCCTCCATCCCCAGAGGTCATTCTATCTTTCAACCCAGATGTCTGGACTATTGATAGCACACTGACGAACCGTGCTACCAAATTCAAAGCCGAACTGAAAGGCACTGGGGAAGCAGAGGTGACAGCAGAACTCTCAGCGTTGCTGCCCCGATTTCAGGAGCATTAGGGGTCAACGGCGAATCGGTGGCAGCATTGACCCCCCCACTTATCCACGTAGTCATGGATCCACACCACCTAAAACAAAGTAAAGTTGGTGGGCGAGAGTTATTAGTGGAATGACGATTCTGGAAAAGGAGGGGCACAATGGAAAAGACTAAGTCAAAGACGCGGTGGTTGTTCGCCTTTATACTGGAGACGGTACTTGCGCGAACGCCAAGTATGGCATAAGGAGATAGAAATGTTGGGGAGATTGTTGGCGGTCCCAAGTTGACAGTTCTAATGGCGATACAGCAGCAAGACGCTCAAGGAGGTATGGACGTGCTGGTTCAACGAGCAGGCTTCGGCCACTACGTTTGCCTCATCGCAATCCTTACCTCTAAAAAATGTAGGAATAGGGGTGAAGCGGAGATTATTTGTTAATAGGGTATCGAGTTCGTGAATGAAAGGGACAGCATGGGAGATGAATAAACGCACTATAAGACACCGAAGAGTAGCCATATGCTCCAAAGCAAGGACAATAACCGAAAACCAACCGAAACTAACGGCAGGGTAAAGCAAAATTAAATCGGCATTTCTGGGCAAATACAACTGCGCGAACATTATGCTGAATTCGTAAAATAGACTGGCTCAACATTCGTACTTGACTCCCTCACTGTATGCCAAGTAGGTGCAAGGTTTTCACTTTATTTCCCGTAGTAAAACCTGTGGCCAAATGAACGTCAAGATCGCTTCTGATCGCTTCCATAAGTGTGCCCACCACCAATTCTTTTTTCTCGTAAATTTATATGGATAGGTTTTACTCCACAATGAGTACTCAGAGTGACCAAGAGGCATCTCTTTCCCCTCCACAACGCACGAACGCAATGCTTTCTGACGTGTAACTGATAATCCTTGCAGCCATCTTCGACTTGACGCGATGACATAGGCCATGCAACACAGAAAATCACTTTTTATTGAGACACCGATTCAACCCACCAAATCAATTCTGATGGCAACCAGTACTCCATTAATTTTGGTTTTTCTGATTCCATTCCCAAAATAAGCGGAATATTAGGAAACAAATCAGAGACATTCGATGCCAATGGCAACGCCACTAGGATTCAACAAAAATACAGAGAAAATGAGATAAATCACAGCAGACACCATTACGATAGCGCTCCACGAAAGAAGAAATAAATCAACGAGGCATAAAATGGACGCTACGGCTCTACGTGTTTACTGGCAGGCTTGTTTTCAACGCATGCAGCATCCACCAATGAAGACGTCCGAACGACTGAATCATACAGTACGCCGCAGGAAAGAAATAAACTCTCAGGATATGACTTCAGTTACCCATTAAAAATTGCTCACATAAAATAAGTCTACTAATCCACCAAGGAGGATTCTTTGCATATATCACAGCCCTAACCCCAATTGATATGCTTATAGGACTTCAAATCAGTCATTTATAATAAACCAATCAGAAAGACGCCCTAGAGTAGGCATAAGGCCCACTTGAAATAATCAGCACGCCAAATATATGTAAGGTTAGTAATTGAAGGGCGAGCACTTACCTCAGCCCTTACCCGAAATTCCACCAGGGGCGCAATTCTTTAAGTGTCCGTCTTCGCCATATGTTCGTTGCCATGGTACTACAGTTCTCTGCGCCATAGAAGGAGAGCTTAATGAATCCCACGTTTTCAAAATGAGCAACAAGCCTCACGATAGAAGGATGCGAGCTCTTTCAGCGCAACAATGGCTGTATAGTCGGCCCACGTGCGTATGTTCGCTTATCTATAAGCCAACATACACTAGACATGAGTATATGTCGGCCCTAGCTTCGAGTCTTAATGCCTCGTTTCGACCGTATCACGCATATTTTTAAATGTCTTGTTATCAATAAGCCTGAACTGACTTCTGTTCTTATGATAGGTTATTAAAGGTAGCCGCCTAGGCAAAACACTTCACAACTTTGGGAGGATTGTCTTTTAAAACTGAAGAAATTGGTAGCCGTACAGTGTAAGCTTACATTGCTGCTCAGTAATTATCCGTACGCCTTTTGATTGGTTATTTGTAGTCCTTTGTTCTTCTGGACATAGTTTCGAGATCGAACCCATTTGCCACTGGGTCAATGAGACTAAATTAAAATGTCAGGTTATGTATCTGCCGTTATGGAATGGTTTAGTGTAATCGGTTCTTCGTTCGCAAAGCTAAGATGGAGGATTAATGGAATAATGAAATAAATTGAACAGCGTATTCAATAAAAGTGAATATTGAGCTGTAACATGTAGAGTAGGTGATGTTGTTGCTAGTTTGTGCAGGGTCATAAAAGGGTTGACGACAGTACTAGCATTATTGTGGAAGTAAATATAGTTGAAATGGCCAAATCTTTGGATGTAGTCTTACCAGTCACGATAAATGAGAGCATTGTGATAAGACTTCTTGAAATAGTCACTGCAAAATCCGAGGCAGATGCGTTCGCCTTGATGATTGCGAGAGTTTGGTTAGACCTGATTATAATTCCAATTGTAGGAGTTCGGGTTGAAGTACCCTTGGCTGTGATTGCAGTCAACGTAACCATTATAGGATTCTGACAAGATCTGCTATTAATTTTATCACGGGATTCACAGCAGATGTGCTTTTTGCTGTGACAACAGGACGCATTGCGGAACTTCCAGGAGCAACTGACACGCCTTCCCCTTTCAAAGTAGACATAGAAGGATTGGGAAAGGATTCCTTCGTTGCAAGATTTGAGGCAGTCGGGGGTAGATTTGTTGATCATTCTGACGTGCTATTCGTTATGGTCACAGGAATCATTTCGGTTCTTTTAGTAGCGATTAGCGAGGGAAAGTTGTGTACTAGTTCTAACCCTGGAACAATTTTATCACCATGGTTAACTATTTTGGTCGTAATTCCGCCTATGATTTCAAGTTGTTCCGGCACTTAATCTGGATTTGCCATCATGCTGCCGTTTGCTAAGCAAAATAATTGTGAGTTTATGCGCCATTATTAAGGAATTTGTTTGCAATTTTTCCCGGTCTTTATAAAGAAGTTTCTGGCAACCGATTTATTTTAAAATGGCACAGTTTCAAGTCACATCTTCGCATCTAACAACCGGGATTTATATTCAATGAAACACTTTTTAAAAGCATCATTTGTCGGCTAAAATTGGCAAACTGACGGTTAGGACTAATAATTTGTGAATGTCTCTGAACTACTACTAATCGACCCAAACTAAAGAGAGCTATGTTTCAGCAAGTATAACAAACACCTTAAGAGAAGCAGGTTGAGTACCAATTATGACACGTTTATGGTACAAGAAAAGTATCTGGCCCACAGCCTGAGAGGTAAGCTTGTCCAGCATGGAAACCAGAGGAGAATGGCAAAACTTGAGCACAACTCTTCCTGGATGATGAGGCTTTATGGTACCATAAAGTCGCTATTGTGCCTCAAGCATCTGGAGGTTCCAGGCTCTTTGGTACAAGCAGTTTTCAAAGTCTTAAAACTTCACCTTACTGCGTTAGTACCCAATTAAGAGTAGCAGTTTATGCTTAAAATACCTGGACAGTGGGTTTCTAGTAGTAAGGTAATGGACCAATCAGTACAATGCACGCTTGCATCAGTCAATGCAACTCTGCCCGGGGGCGTTCTTTTAAGTAGAATTCATATTGCACTTACACCGATGCGTCTTACCAAGGCAAGGCTGTGCATTTCTATCAAAGCACATCGGTATTAGTAAACCCTCTCCTTCTCTTCTTCCTCCCTTACATACACAATGATGTGCAGAAGAAGCGGAAAGGCAAGTGATGCCTACTTCTAAGAAGCCGCCTGACAATATCTGCTACCGATCCTACCAGAAGAGGCCAATCACACAACTAACTTCTACGCACACCCGTATAGGCATCCCACTGCCTTCTGCTATTCATCTTGCTTCTTAAGTTATCGTCGTTCTCACCATCCAGTCCTTCATCAGCGCCTCAATCCCGCTCTGTTATTTACTTAACTTCGGCGCGTTTTCCATCTTTCAACTCTACGGCCAACTTCCAAATCTCTCTGGAACTCTCCAAACACCCACTCTGCCATTCAAAATACATCAAAAGGGCCAACGGGGATGAAAATTGTATGAGGTAAAAAGTCGGTTTGGCCACCACTCTCTCCTCTTTCTGCCCACCTTGACCTTTTACCAAAATTTATTTACCTGTGTCGCCATCCTAGCATTGTCGCAACTGGTGTGCTAGTACATTTAACATATCAAGGGAGCTTATTCAAGTAGGCCACTTGAATGAAACTTGCATTCCTTCCACAGAGACTTGAAAGCATGTGGAAAAAGAGGGCATAGAAAAATGGAAACAGCGCTACAACAATGTGCAGAAGCAATTAATAATGGCCCTTCACCACCCTTTCGTCAGCTTCTCTCAAATCAGATTTAGATGGACATGGCACATTGAACAGGCAGATATTTTCACTCCAGGAGCGAAGCATAGACGCCCATCAGTCCACGCAACGCACTGCAAACAATGAGTTATGAATTAGAAGTTCAACCCACTGTACAAAAGTTTAGCGACTGACAATCGGAAAACAGCAGCCAGCATGCATTTGCTGTGATGATGCAGTGGAAAGCCGTATTGGCTAGTAGAAGGAAAGAAAAGGTAAGCAATGGAGGCTCGCCACGTGGCGGCTTCTGGTCTGCGTCGCACCATGGAGGTTGTGCTACGTTGGTGCGGGTTAGTACACATGTGGGTGACGCTAGTGGAAGGCTCGCAGCGGCGTAGAGACCTCTGGTGTCCGTCCAGCCATGGAGGTAGTGCTACGTCGGTGTGGGTTAGTACATGCGTGCTGGAGCATGGTGGAGGAAAGCCCGCGGACGGGCGGTTGCTGGCACACTTCATTCCTTCCTCCTTATTTACTCCCCACCCAACATTACCATTCTCCTCCTCCTCCTCCTCCTCGTCCTCCTCATTCATCCGCTTCCTTCCCTACTTATTTGTGCGCCTTTACAGCCACGCCACTTCTCATCATGCATCGCTTTAACAACCAATGACGCCATCGCCATGGCCTTTATCTCATCCAAGCAAATAAGTGATCAATATGAACGGCTTCCATGCTTTAGCCTGTTAGTAAGCCCACGCACTGTAGTTCAAAACATGCACGCCTGGATGGCGACCAAGGCATGTGCGTGGGCATGCGACTAGAAAATGCACCTAACAGGTTCAGTGTGGATGATTGTGTCAACGCAGGCGAATTCTGTCTATTTAACTGGCAGCAATTCCCTAGCGCAGGCTCTGAATGCAACTCTTTTTGTGCAATGTACTAATCCAGGAAACGTGATGCAATACAATGACAGATATTCCTGCGAATCTGTGCCTTTGAAACCACTTATTTTTTTTAAGAATGAGCTGCCAGTCCATTTTAATTTAACTGAAGAGAGTAGCTTTCGAAAAACCAAAGTGATAGCATGCATTATTCACTCCTTATTAAAGAGCGGACCATACCCAGGCAACAACTAAGAGAGATGTCATTTCCGTTGACGTGGAAGCCAGGGCAACCAAGTTGCAGGGAAAGGCCACCGTCCTTTGGCCTTCTACTCGTGTCTGCTTTTATCACTCATCTATATAATCATAATACTCATCGCTCTGCCATTTATGGCGAATTTAATTTGCAGTCATTCAACTTATGGTAATCCAATCGTCCGTCCAGTTCAAGCCTCTAAATCTCAATAAGTCTCAATAGCCATTTTAATTGATGGAGGAAGCAGCATAGTATTTTTGGCATCATTGGTGCAATGGCTGGCAGTACACGTACTGCATTCCTGCACGCATGATTAGTACAGCGGAATCAGCCAATTCCAACTCTAATGTTGCATCTCAAGTTCAGGAGAACAGAAGTTCCAGTGAGTGCTTTACATCTATAGTGTCCTCGTCAAATGGTATGTTCTTAGGGCTATAAACTTCATTCTTTAATGAAACCACCCGGTTTTTGCGTGTAGCTGCCAAATTATTCCCTTTCCTGACAGTGATAGTGATAAGCAGGAATTTAAAGTTAGGTTGTTTGCATGATGGCAGACTTAGCAGTCTTGTAACCATCGCAAATACAGATGGCACTAATATGCTGCCGTGTCTAAATGGGAAAATTTGCCAAATTCTATTGTTTCTGTGTGCGGAACTGGCTAAGCTATCTTCTTCACATGTTGATGTTTTAGCGGTACTCTCAAGAGAGCCACCAAGACGGGAATGTGCCCCAACCCCTCTTTATCCACCCCAGTTTGTTAGTAGTACACACCCAGCGAAGCGACTATTTGAAAATTATTATCTTTTTCATATTTAAATGCGCGCTCCTAGGTCAGCTCACCTAAGGCGATTTTTAAGGTTGGAGCTAATTTTGGTGTTGAAAAGTCATGAGATTTCGTCAGTATTAGATAGGAAGGCCTATCTACTACTGAAAGAGTAAACATGCTATGCAAGTTCTGAGGCCATGAAGTTAGGGAATTCCTTTCATGTTTTCCTTTTTTCACTGATGTCATCCTTGCTTTATTTTACAATTACACCCAATTAAAACAAAGATTGTGCCTTGGGGACTCGTTTGGCCCAAGAGAACCTAACCCGTCGAATCTTGCAGATGAAATTTCCACAGTAACCATAAGTACTTGGAATTGGGCCGCAGTACGGCCGTGACCTATCCGTGCCTTGTCGTATTTAACAATGATGATTGCTTTTGATAGGACTCAGATAATTTGTCGCCAAAAGCGGCTAGTGGTGGACCCTACGAAAGAAACATGGAAGCAGCTGGATCGATGCCTCTACTCAACAGCTACATGTTACCATCGTGCCCAAGTTTGACTCCAGCTGTGATCTCTCTCGGAAGTCATAATATTGCACAGCTTACTACAAATTCCCACATAAATTGCCCCATAGATGCTACTGCTTCACTTGGTAGTGACCTCGGCCATTGTCTTCCGACGCTGCAATCCGTAAGCACATTCGTTTGAGGATTAGCTAAGGGAATCATGCTTCTACTATATGCGAAAGGCCACCATGTATGCATTGGACTGCACCACTAAGGGATTATTTTTGCTGCCTCGTAATTAGCTCCTAGCGCAGCAATCATGTTGCTGATGGCCGAATCCTGCGGCTGTTGCTATAACCGACAAAGCCGGGTTAGCCATCAGCAACACGATTGCTGCGCTAGGAGCTAGTTACGAGGCCGCAAAAATAATCCCTTAGTGGTGCAGTCAAATGCATCTATGGTGGCTCAACACAACTCACAGCAACTCATGCTGCAGCAGCAACAGCAACATCTTGCTAACAAAGTACTTCTGAACAACCAATTTTATCCGGGTTGGAATGTGCAACTTACAATGCCGAGCACTCTTTATGACGGCGCAGGTGAGTTGTCGTTTGCCGTCCCTTGCTGTGGAAGTTATGTCTTTATAGCCATTTACCATCATGCATCAATTTTAGCTACCCACCCACCTGTGTGCATCAATCCGCAGTTTGGGTATGGTGAGTTTATGCTTCTCCTTTTGTTTGCTCATGTTTAAAATATCTTCATATTGCATTACCTTCTTTTGCCCTCGACCGCAGTGGCCGCTCAATACCCCGCTCAAGTTGCAAGGAAACCGGAGGATGCTATCTTTCTCGAAACAAGGAGACATTCAATGTAATTGTGAGCGATGACTTGTCTGTGTAGATGTAACACTAATGTTGTTCGCTTTGTCAACCGCAATAGGGTAGTGCTTTATATAACCTTGGGCAAATAAAAGGAAACAAAAAAGCGATTTGAACTTTTAAAACTACATTTATAGGCAAGCTTTGGGGCGGAAAACGTCAAGTATGGACTTCAATGCCAATTATTACCCCGGAAACATTCATAAATTGTTGCTATATACTGGAAATCTAAAGTGTCGAAGAACTTCTCTTATCGATATCACCTCACAAGGTATCGGCTCGAAGGTGGGACACTTGCGCTCATTGTGAAGTTATGTTGGGCGTCTCAAGGAGGACATAAAGATACCGCACTATTAGGCCTCTTTATGGTAAACGTATTTTCAACCCTAGCTGAGCGGTGGATTGACGATGTATATGTAGCAGACTGCTGTGCAGAAATATTGCTCTAATTTTACTTCCTTACCTTCTCAACTTCCCTATTTGATCTCAAGACCCACTTGCATGCCCTTTGGGCACTTTTTGAGGCAATATACGAAATCACATGCTCAGAGATTATAAAATTTGTGCATGGGATTTTAAGCATACCGAGTACAGTAAATCGCACAGAGTGGTTAAATCTTTACGAATGAGCTTATTTAAAATGCACGCAAACACGGTACACAACTACAATTTTTAACATTTACAGTAACCACTGATCAGTCTGATGCTTTTACATTGCATTTACTTATTTTGCCGGATTCCGGTAGATTTTCTCTAAACTCATGCCAATTAATAAAGCCATGAAACTTTGGACTCGCTGCTGTGGACTGAATCGTAGTCCTTACAAAAACATATGTACCGCGATTCTCTATTCTTCTGCATGTCGGGTCGCCTTCACCATGGTGCATTTTCGCCCCACTCTTAAAGCTAAATTGTGTGGCACGTTGGGTGTCACTTTGTTGATATCGTAGGAGGTTTTCATCAATTTACACGGTCCCTTATTAAGTTCCTAATAAATTTTGCTCCATTTTGCTCACACCAGAGGGATCTTGAAGGCTCCGACCTGTAAATTTTCATCTCCTACAAGAGTGCAGTGGATTGGATCTAATTAAACTGCATTCGTCATTTTGACGGGTGATAAGGGTGAAAGTATTTCTAGGCAGAGCAACCAAGTAAAGCAGATATGCGTGCAAGATTGAATGCCTTAAAATTTCCACGTTCTATGTTGAACGCAGTGCGTCCGTTCACAAAGCTGTAGGTGCACAGGGTACGATACGTGCGACGGATGGATAGGCTTTGGGAAGGAAGAGCTTGAGGGTTCAGCTAAAAGTCTCCAAGGGCAGAATTTTTTTAGGCTACAGATCTTACAGACTCTTAATACTCCTAGCACAATGCTTTTAAAAATGTCGTTTAGCTATAGTAACCGATCGAAAATAATGCGTCTTGCCTTTGAATTTGTCTAGTGGACGACCAATTTACCTTACAGCCCTTTTCTCCAATCTTTGCCGATCCTTAAACTAATTTAAGCACTATCGTATCGTCAGCAATCTACTATTCACAAAGTTCCAATTTTACTAATAGTTTATGAAATTCATTTGTTTTGGCACTACATTTTAGATGTCATCTCTGAGTGCTTGCGTGGTTATCATTTGGGTGTGTGGCTTTCGCTATTGCTAATGTGCTGCATGACTGTTGGTTTAAGTAAGATCTTAGTGATTTGCTTTAACTCTTGCTCTTGTGCTGATACATGCAATACAGCTCCCATCATATAGAGTTATTCTGCATACAGATTTTATTCATGCCTTTGTGCATCATTTTGTTAATACAGCGTTCTACCCGGTTGATCGCCTCGCCGTGTTTTGGTCATTCACTAATTTTTAATTGCTTCTTCTGTCATGATTGGCTATAGCTCATTTGTATCATGTGCAACGTGTTTATTAAGGTAAATATTTTGCTTCTTTACCAATACTTAATTCGTCAGACCAGAAAGGATGCTTTGTGAAGTTGGCATTTCATTTTTATTCTAGAAAAAACCATAAGTGCATTTAAATAAGGCTGCAGGAAGATGTACAAGCTATGTTCTTTGCACAAATTAATCAACAAAATGCATAAGGTGTGGTTTTGCAACGTGCAAGAAGCAAACTACGATAAAGACTGCAGTTTTTGATATTTAATTTATCAGACGATGAGGAATGACTTAGGTTACAACTAATCACATTCGGTGGATTAGCTCTCGGTAACTTCCAGCCATGATGGTAGGCCATTTTCCTTTATAACAATAGAGGGCCTGTCTGTAGAGGATGCTTTTTGTAACCTCTGCTCTCCGCGAGATTCGCATTATCGTAAAGAAAAGTGTAGTAACATTTCTCATTTGCATTGATGCATAATGTAATCAAAGGTCCAAAAATGATCTCGTAAACTTTTTGCGATGGTGACATGTCAAAATCGATTTTGGTCTAAGATCGCAGTAGCTGCAACTCATGCACTCACGATTTAACTTGCGGTAGTGCAGACGCCCCAATGACTATGCGCAACAATGAACGACTGCTGAGGATTATTATTACCATTGACTTGTGACCAACCTCCATTATGTCACTGACATTCTTTTAATATCTTACCACTTCTATTAGGCCTAGCTTATTAGCATTACAACGTGCTGACCTTAAGCTCTCTAGGGGGTCCCTAACCTACCATGCGATCCTGCGTCTGCCCAGCCACTACCCTGCTGCCCCACATTGTGACAGTTGTCGTATGTACTGTTTCGGCCTCAGTAGGTGCTGCAGTCATTTGTAGCAGTTAAGTGGCGCAGCTTTTATTAAGCTACTAATTAATGATTTATTCTTCGCATTTTTTCATATGAATACATGTTTAAGGTATCATAAGTGCATGCCATGGTCTTCCTGTTACGCCCTGATCTCATTTCCTTAATTGGGACATTGAATGCCGCAACTTTTGAGAGATTCCAAACTCACGAATTGGCTACCGTAGTTGGTTCTGAGTTTGCTTCTTTGTATTTGTTCTTTGAATTATTTATTGACTGAACCCCAAGTTATTAGCCCCATGGGCATTAAAGTCCATTGCTAAGACTGCAAATGAGGAAAATATCAAATTTGGCAAAGGGATGGGCACAGAAAACAGATCCTTATTTGATATTACGCGTTAGAATTAGAAGCCTATCACGATATCACTTAGATATCTTGCCTGCGACTCACAGCTATCAACGCTTGTCAATAACTCTCTGCACGACTCATACGACCTCGCACAACTCCACCAAAGAAGGACTGCTACCGAGGCCGAACTGGGAATATTTAAATAGCATCCAAGCGCCTAAATTTCCCTTGATTTTGATCTGCTCTTGTTCATTATCATGGCCTTGGTTTAATTACACATATTCCACATTCAAAGTATTTCTGAGCTTACTAATTTACTCAAATTTACTCGACCTGAGCTTTAGTTGTGCTTGCAAATCTAGTCGATTGTGCCATTCTTGCGATCGGTGGTGATATGTCCTCTTAACTGTCCCGTAAAATTAAACAACTACGCAGTCTAATTAGATTTCGTCAATTGCATTCTGTGACATTACGAAAATGCAGTCAGTTATGGCGTAAATAAACATCACTCGCTAACGGATTGCAGGTCGAGAAGACAGCGCGTCAGGTGGCATTATAACATTGTCCTGGCAGCCAAACCCCCGTCTGCTTACTCACACTAGGGTGTCACTCATTTTGTTCTCAGCGATAAGTTCGAATCGAGTAACAGAACAGGGCCATGCATGCAGACACAAAGTCAGTTTAGCGTGAGCATAAGTTCTGCAGAACTAGAGAGGCACACTAGTGGGTATTCAATTCGTCGTGAAGTCCATCTTCTTCTCAAGGGATGTAAATGCAGATGTACACTTGATCCAAATGTTGGCGCTTTGGTTCGCAAGTTGGAAGCAGGATAGAGTGTTGAGCAGGCGACTCATTATTTTATGCCCAAAGTTAACTTAATGAGAAAGAGGCTATAAGGTGCATGCGGGCTTGACTGCGTTTGACTGAAATCTCAGCCTGCTGGAAATGAAAACGATGGCATCGGTAGAGGATTTGCATCGATTAGTTCACCACATCGATTACCCTCTGCTCTAGAGCTGGCAATGACTCTGCTAAGTCGGTGTGTCAAATAGGCCAATGTCAGGTACAACGACATCCATTCAAATCCCACTAATATACTTATCTATTGAAGTATCAAAGAGCTTAAGCATTTTTAAATATTTTGTTCGCACCATTAGCAATAGTGGTCACAAATCTTTCTGGATATGATCAAGTATGTGCACATTGAGTACGTCTAACAACCACCTGAAACTTTCGCATATCAAGGATCAGAAAATGAAGAGGAAACATGCCCTCTCTCGCATCATTTCATTTTTTTCTCATAACAGGAGTCAGAGCTAGTTTTGTAATAGGAATGAAATCTTATTGCAATCTTTAATGACCATATAAGTTCTTGTGTATTAAACTGTAGCAAAACTGAATTGTTAGAGGGTCTTATGTTCTTACCCCACAAATCCTTCACCACCTCCTGGCGCTAATTCCTAGCGCCCACACAAATACATGTGCAATAGACTATAAGTATGCATCTAGAAATAGAGAAAGCTAGATCATTGCCTTAAACGATAGGAGCTTTCCGGGCTCCGAGTACGTTCCAGCTTATATCTAGTTAAATAAGAATGATAAATGATTCCGGAGATTATCGTTTAGGGTCATATATGCCCTGAGCAGCTGCTCATTAGTTGCGGCAAAGTCAGCGTACATTTTTATGCGGCGTTCAATGACCATTTGATCTCTTTCAGCTGGAGGGTTTGATAGATGAACCCGTAACCTTTTCACGATAGTGACATGCCTAAATCGATTTTTGGTCCTAGATCGCAGTAGCTGCAACTCATGCACTTACGATTTAACGTGCGGTAGTGCAGACGCTTCAATGACTATGCGCAACAATGAACGGCCGCTGAGGATTACTATTACCATTGACTTGTGACCAACCTCCATTATGTCACTGACATTCTTTTAACATTTTACCGCTTCTATTAGGCCTAGGTTATTAGCATTGCAACGGGAAAAGATTACAGTACACGAAATGCCGCATATTCCTTATCCCAATTAGAGCCTAATAAAAGGTGACCAAATGGATCGCCGCTACGTGAAACGACTAATTTCGGTTACTTTCCTAACGTAAACTCAACACGCATCGCATGAGACGAGGTCATCGGGAAATGGTAACAGTAGACGAGAGGTCGCGGAATGTCTTTTCTGATCGAGGCTAAAACCAAGCGCAAAAGTTTTGTATCTGAGTCATAACCTGGCTATTTCTTACTCTAATCCCAAGGTAAAATATAAACGCTTCGAATGAAATCCAAGCGGCATTACTTAATTCGATGACATCAGAAAATACTAATAGTAGGCGAAGGCTGACAGATGTCTTTTTCTAATAAAAGGCTGAATCAAAAGGAATGAAATCGAGCGCAGAGATATAACCCGCATATTTTCGGTACCTCGCCTAAGTAAATTTGATGTGAGTTGAGTTGAATCATGTCGTCATCGCTTAACTCGAGAACATTACGCATGATTTTACAAGAAAAGAGGCCGCGGAATCCATGTTTTGGTCAAGGCTAAATCAGAAGTGATGTTCCGAAAATGCAGTGACTACTCGACTACCTTCGGTTCTTTTCCCAAATTAATCTCGGTTCGCCTCGACCGAGACTTAGTAGTCACTACTTAAATCGACAGCTTCAGAATATATTTGCACTAGACAAGACGCCACAGAATTTCTTTTCTAATCAAGGGTAAAATCGAAACTGATGAATTGCGGCGCAGTAGCATAATGCAACTGATGCAGTTCCAATTGCAACTAACCTTGATTTGAGCAGAGCAGAACTAAGTTGTCCTGGGTAAGGCTGAATCAAAGCAAATTATGTGTAAAGCTTAGCGATTTAGCGCTACTATTTCCCGTTCCCTTGGAATAATAAATTAAATACCCCTCTACCCAAACTAGCATCAAAAGCATCAAAAGCAGTTGCAGAAGACTGGAAGCCTTGGAATTTCAAATCTGAATAAAGCTGACATGAAATGGGTAAAGTAGGTACCATATTTAGCCATGCTACATCAACATCCAGATCTTGTAAAGATCATTTCTAAACCAAAGCATAAGAAACATGGAACGGAGCGCACCTAATGCGACACTCACGAACAAATTTGCGATGGTTCCAGCTGTACATTGATATAAACTGTCATTTCTTCCCATTATGGCAGAACGGGAACAGCGGCTTTTTGCATGGTTTTCAATTAATTTCCCTTCGTCTTGAAGTATCTCTTAAATACTTTGAGTTAACTGATGCTCTCTGCGTATTCTACAGATTTGTTTATTAGCCTTCATTAACGACCCGAATAAAGCAGCTATCACTGTGTAATAATAGTAAAAACATAATAACTTGTAAAATTGGCGAACAAGTAATCAATGGTACTTACTTTGTAAGAAAAATGCTGACGAAAACCCATAAAATACTGTTTACTCTTACCTGGGATGTGTACGAAGTAATGGCATAGGCAGAATTCTGATTCCATGTAGCTGCTCAATTATTCCATGCTCAACGATATAGGCGCTAGTGGAACAAGATGCATCCCCGTGTGAGTTAAAGGACTGAATACCATTGCTATCAAATAATCCCCGACAGTTCGGATATACGGCCTCTTTATAGCTCCCAATGCAACGACAGGAGGAATGACAATACTACCGCCAATGACCTTGAAGACGAGGAGCGAATAAGTTAATTTAAAGGCTTGTTTTCCTAACGCGAAAGTACTAACAGCGATTAAGCATGGAATTCATGTATTACGTTCATTTTTTATGCATATTTTGATTTCAAATGGTGCATGGCACATTTGGTTTGTTTTTTTTTGTATTTTACTTGATTAGCTAATGCAAACCTAATTTGAACTCGAAGATATTAATTAGTACACTCGTGTAGCCGCATTTTTTTCGAAATTTTATAGGTACACCTGTAGTGTCCCGAGGCTCCCTTGAAGGCAAAAGAAGGCAGAATGCTAGAGTAGAATATATATATTCACCGGACAGAGGGAAAAAGACTGCTGGCATGGCCTGGAGGCCAGCCCACGCAGCTAGGGCAATACGGCAACCTCCGTGACCTTGACAGAAACCGGCAGTTCTAACAAACAAAGTACTACAACACCTATGCATTTACTTATTCATAGAACATGCAAAGGCAACGTTTTGCATTTTATTATTCCCTATACCACCACTGCAGCGTTCCAAAACTTTTCTGAAAGCAAAAGAATAAATAATGCTCGGGCAGAAAATATATGTTTGCCAAACAGGAAGGAATCTAAGCCGCTTGCATGACCTAGAGACCTCCTCACCTGACAATGGCTATAGAGCCACTCAAGCGACCGTAACCGAAACCAGCAGTTGCACAACCTAAGCACTGCATCCGCGTCTTTAAATCTAGCTGTGAATATTCATACCTTTACTAAGGACACGGCTCACAATTTTAGTCTTTGACAATGTTACATTGCATCGTAGGTACTCCGCTTATGCCAATAGTTTCATCTTACACGAGATGTTAAGATTAATATGGGGTGCATACTCCTAGAACATTTATATTTCAAGCTATTACGTAGTTTTGCTGAGGCTAATTCTTTAACTCTTTGTGAACAGCTAGGTAATAAGCACAAACACTCCTTTGTGAAAGGCATGCATGCCTTTAATGTGCACATCATTTGCATTTCGATCAGTTGACAAAACTTTGCTTGACTGCCTCTGCTTTACAACTGCGGTGGTTGTGCTGGTTTCACCGAAAAGGAGAAATCGAATTGATTATCAAATTCATAAAAAGTGAAAAGCAACAATAGAAAGAGGGCTAAAGTGATAAGAAGAGGGAGAGGAAAGAGAAGGCGCAATGGTAATTAAAATTGGATACAATCGATGGAAATAAAAGGCTGCCCCTACAAGGCTGCAGTCATTCCTCCTCCAACAATGCCAAATCTGCCTTTTCGCGAGGCTAGTCCATTTGCTTCAACCCCTGCCCATGCTAGACATCGGTTCCTCACTTCTCCAATGACATTTCTATACTTTGATCCCCAACTCCTGCTGGTTCTCATTCTCGTTCTCATTCTCGCGCTTCCCATTTCCTTTCTCTACCTACTTTCCTTCTTCTTTTGAGTGCTTCGGTCATTTTTCTTCAAGTCCTTCTTCTCCTACGTTTATAATGCCAGTGAAACAATCTTAAGCTACCTTAAGACATCCACATTGAGATACTGCACCTATCATTACTTGGCTATTTAATTTCCTAATTGCCACTTACAAATGGCCTGGTGTGTTCGAGTGGGGTGGTCATCCAAGTCCTTAAATGCTTAATTTAGGGCTCTGAAATGTATGCTCATGTACTTGCATTCATGGTAAGCAGTGCAACATCTAAATTTTTTAAGTTCCTTTTCCATTTCAGACAACTCTCAGCTCCTCATTAGCAGCAGTCTCACCCACTCTTCCTGCTTAACTAGGCATGAACATTACGTCTTTATATTTACCAGTCTCGCCATGTCTAATGCCTCGAAAATCACAAAAAGACCAGCACTACGGTCCCTTGATTACAAGTTAGAATCATGATTAAAAAAATTAGAATACCACCTCTTAAAATGAAGTTACATTTTTTAAAAAGCTTTACTTCAACAAGCCATGCTCAAGATGTCCTTAAGATACAATCTCATGCGTGTGCAACCCAACGATGGCTTATAAACGTTGTCTGAGAACATGACTTCAGAATTTAGAATAACCAGTACGCGACGATTACACTACCGATGATCTTATTGGCATCTTGAAGGCGTTGCGGACTTCAAGAGGTAGCAGTGCCGGCACTGTCTCGCCAATTTGGGTTTTCATCGGTTCTAAATTCTGACAGGCATGGGACGCGGGATGCTACAGAACGGAGAGAAAATGTGCAGCAAAGTGAAAGGAAGTTTAAAAAAACCATAAATCAGATCGACTCACGCACAGTTAAATAGAATATGGTTTTTTATCATTTTTGACTTCATTTATTTGTCCCACTCGCCAACCATGCATGAGATTTTGCCCTGGTTAATGGATTTCGTTGATCGATCGCCTGCTTGACGGGGTAACCCAAGTGCAACGAGGACATAGTGTATTCACTTATCGATCCATCGATCGACCAGCATCGATGAGTCAGCAAAGGGGCGCACGCTGAGAGCGCAACCCATGGAAATCTCAACCACACATCCACCAACCCATTCAGCTGTGACTTATCGATGATCATATGTGGTCGTCATTTCCCATTGCTTTTTTGCCACAACCTTAGACTTGAAGAAGTAGGAGTAGGTGGTATGGCAAGGTGTTCTTTTGAATGCTAGTAAAATTGCTTAGTAATTAAAAGACGATTAGCAAAAGGTACCCTATCATAAAATATCTTTTGAGGCTAGCGGAGAGACACAAGAGGAGAATAAATGTCGTAGTGATTCTGCTCGAGTAAACTATCACACTAAATGACCCCTAATATGTCATAGATAGAAGAGGGTAAACGCAGCCATACTTTTTGTTTTACTGTCTGCTGCCAGCAAAATCCCTCGCCAATCATTCGAAACCACGGCGGTAAAATCCATTCCTATTAAAGTTCTGTTTTACTATCAACACTTGGTGGGTTCTGAAGAAATTTAACTGTTAAGGTGAAATTGTTGAGATGCTGGTGAATACAAGGAAGCGGCGGACTGCTGATGCATGCGCCCATTTTATTTAAAATGTCGAATGTAGTTTTATGAGAGCAGATAATGACAACTGTCAAACATTTTGCTATATTGTCAGGTTACAAAAAGACTTCGATTGCACGCTGCTTGGGGATTGAGCGCTTATTCTGAAGTAAGAGCAGTTAATTTAAAACGAGGGCGTACACATGTAGGCGTTTTGTGAAGTGGTAACAGTATCTATGGGATGTTCAAACCCATCCATAGCAGACCATAACTTGATGGAGAAAAATATATAGCCAACAGATGTTGATGTGCCTATTTTAACGACCTTAAAAAGAATTTAGGGCATTTTGAAATGCAACATTTATACACTGACTCCTACTTGAAAATCAAATTCGATAAATTTGAGTAGGACATGCAGCAATAAGGGTAACAATCAAACCTGGTGATTAATTGTAGGAATTAGAGAGTCGTCTGCTGAAACAAGGAGTTATGCGCATTGCTTTCATAAGCACTCTCGGCTCTTGCACTTGTATCTTTTTCTGGATCAGCACGCATATTTTTTTAACATTTTGTGATGTAATAAGTGCTATCTTTGAGAATCGGGAATGCACGAAGATAAAGGTTCTTGGGTGGAGTAGCATAACAACATCCAGTTAAACAGATATTACGTTTATCATGAGTGCTTTGATAATTTAATTTATAGGATCGCAAAGTTTGGGAGAGTCGCAGGAGACGAAGACAAATAATTGAGTTGACGGTCCGCGATTCCACCAATGTCAATGACACTGTCCACCAACCAATTGCAGCTTAAAAGTTCAAAACGACGCATGCATTTAATACTTAGGCAACAGCATAAAGATTAAGGACTTGACTATCGATTAAAGCCATTGCAGCGTCTCGAGGCTCCCTTGAAGGCAAAAGAAGGAAGAACGCAGACATAATATATATATATATTCAAGAGACAGAAAGAAATGAGCCTCTAACTTGGCTATAAGACCAGCAATATGGCCACCTCCGTGACCCTGACCAAGACCGGTGGCCCAGACGAACCAAGTACTACAATGCAGCTATGCCCACAAAAGTATGGGAGGGTGTATCAAATATTGAGTTATTTTTGTCATTTAGTAATGCTGGTATAGGTTTGGGCAAAAGATCGCCTACAATATCATATAGTCTTGCTAATGATAAATAATGCGAGGCACGATGGCGGTGTAAAATAAGGGGATCACTGCAAGATGCAAAGTGTGATTTAAATTTAGGAGAAGCGGATAATTTACACTGTTGCCGTATTCCATCTAAAGACATAACTGCTCATTTATGCAACTAGAGATTCGCAGCAAAAATTAAATTGCTTAAACATGTGAAATGTGTATTAAATCAACTGCTACATGCATCATTTAAATAAAGTCAGAAATTAAAGGGCATGATTTAATGAATGTACCATATTTTGTGATTGTTTGAATCCGGACCAAGTCTTTGAATTGGCCAACCTGCCAATTATTTGTAAGGTCACTGGCGGTGACATTGATTCTTCTTCCGGTAAGGTGTTGAACTAGTCGCTGCATCGGAAGCGGCAAAATTTCGGCAGAAGGGACTCTATTCTCCAAAGGAGGGCAATTCATCAAAACTACTGGTCACTGCTTCGTGGCAATGACTTCGCAGGTCCTGAATTCCGCAAGAATGCATGTGGATTTACGGGAATATATTTTGATTAGCATGGGCCATTACTTCGCTGATAACTCAGGTGAGAATAAATTGCATTTATGATTTCTTATTATGCCACTTATGCGTAAAGCAAATAATGATACTCTTTCACTGGACAAATCAAATTTACTGTTCATTCTTAATATTTTTAGGATTTACACACGGATAAGGATGCTTTATTAGAATCGCAATAATACTCACGTGTGCATAATATGCAGAATATATTATTTAAGCCAAAGTACTTACTTACTGCCAAAACGTGGTTAGAAGTCTTCGTGTCAGAAGATAAGGGTTTTTATTATAAATCAGCCGCTTTTCCCTTCTACCTTCATTATTAGGATCCGATTAGCAATGGGCCCTGTCTCGTCGTTTAGGCCATGCATTCATAAGGTAGTGCATGCTTAAAGCAGGGGCTGATTATTCTACGTACGCGCAACCAAATTTCTTTAACGAGAAAAAGCAACAAAAGTGCTGCGCTACATATTTCACCGTTCCCATCTCTAGGCATTTTAAATGAGGCTTTGGCCGGTGACTTGTACGGGGCTAAAAAGGCAGGTCCCTTGTAATGAAATCTAATTCTGATCTAAAAGTCGTACTATTTAGGCATTAATGGCATGTTTACTTCCGCGCCTGCGTGGGAAACTTGTATTGTGAATCGCTCAATAATTGGGTTTGTCCGCAAGTTATTGCGAATAATTTCGGTAGGAAAAAGCGAAGAAGACAGAGCACAAAATAGCTATTTATTATTTTCTTTTCGGTCTGCAAATAGCAGGAATTTGTAATAGGTCAGTTTAGTTCTCGTCGGTGTACATAGACTGTTGTGAGACAACATGTATTTTGCTGCATACTTTGAACAGATAAGACCTTAATTAGAAATAAGCAGTTTTTCATTTTTGCCTAGATGTAGCAGTTATTGTGCCAACCGTTATTAATGTAGTTCTGGTTGGTATGAAGAAATGTTTGGGTCTCAGAATCTTGTTCACCCTTGCAACAGCTCATGATAGTACTCATGTTATTGCTGCTATTTAGGTTCCTCTAATGTGAGCTGATCCAATTGCGAATTGGAATGCGAGGAGCATGTTCATTTTGCTGCGGACCTTTATGTCTCTTTTAGTGGTGCGTTGGTCAGTTTTGGGACTCAGAGGCTTGGTTACTTTTGCAACAAGTTGCGGCAGTACGCATATCAATAATGCCAGTCTAGGTCGCATCGATTTCTCGAAGTCTAGGTCGGTGCACATGCATAACATTCCACATGTGTAATAATGACTATTTATTCTCTTCGTATGTAAGCAAATTGGTTTAGAGGAGGAAAACGAAAGCACCAAAAGTGCCAAACCACATATTTTACCATTTTACCTATGTGTAACCTAATAAAGGCTTCGGTTGTTGGCTTTTTGCGGTGCTGAAAATACAGATCTCCAGTAATATAATTTTATTCTGAGCCAAAATTTGTTGAAATTTTGCGTTTCGTTTATTTTCCATGTCCGTGTAGGGCTGTCCTATCTTTTACCGCAGTGTATTGAGGGCAATGTCGACTAGAAGCGGAAATGGCAGAAAACAAAGCAGCAATCTATCATTTTCCATTCGATCTGCAAGTAGTGAGAAAATTTGCTTAGGATCTTCTTAATAAGTGGTGCCTAACAGCAATCTTAAGCGCTAAATTTAACAAGTTGGGATTATCGTGCATTTGAAGAGAATGCTTTGCAATGCTAGATAGATAGTCGATAGATGGTTTTTTTTCCTTTTAGAACCAAAATTGTGTGCAACAGTTTTACTATAAAAGACCTAAAAATTAGATTAGCCTAATGCCCAAGATGGCAGTTAGCTGCATGACAGTGTGTGAATGCTTGGGAAGAAATTTCACAGCAGAATGGGAGCACTGGCCGACGATTAGGGAGCTTCAAATGGTAAAGAAAGAACAGATGCCACGCATGCACCGTTAGGATTAATCATTTGTCTTTATTAGAAATAGGACATAAGATATTGCTGCATCCCGGATAACTTCAGACAGATATTATGTGAGGAGATTATAGGCGCATAAAAAAGACTTAATTGCATAAGTCCGTTAACTCAGTCAGGCAACCTGATGTGCGGAGGCCTATGCTTGTTATCTGGATAGGCTGTCAATCGATAAGATCCCAGGACGATCCAAGCTACGGCGGACAAATAATTGAATGCAAAGACGCCGGGTAGAACAAATCTGCTTTTGTTTATGACAGAAGGCGATTATGTAATTCAATCAGCGGCAGATTCTCAAACCTCTTTTGCTTTCTACCACTCTCCGCTTACTATACTTCCTATCTTTAATTTCCCCTTGAGTTAGCTAAGGTGTTGCAAAAGATGTTAATACATTCGCAGTGCATTCGGAGCTCCGCTGTGAACTCTAATTGGCCAAAAAATATTTCTCAGCTTTGATAATCAACTTCATCCCAAGATTAGGTGACGTGTCAACCGGCGGATAGTGTTTGTCCCTCCTCCAAAAAGTATGTCGGTATATATGCTTGGAGTGCATTTGTTTAATTTCACGGCACTAATTTTAGTCGGTTGACGTTATGAGCTTTGAGTGCCTCCTGTAAACATCATGGATGCTTTGAACTTGGCCCGCCCTGTATATCCACTCTATGCTGATCAAAGTGGCAACCACACTTTCACAGAATTGAATAGACAGGTAGGTGGTGGATTAGTGGTTGAAGGAATTGGCGAAGTGGCAAGCAGGTTCTTGGACAAATGACTCTACTTTTGTTACTTCTCGTCGCTTCTGCTTCTATGCCCTACTCAAATAGCTAAAAACCAAGTCGTAATTAAATAAATGCTTTAAACGTTTCGGCAGAGAAATAACAACCTATAAAGAATAGAGGTAAAATGTTAAACACCATCAGAGGTCACTTCTTAGTTAATTACGACAAATTGAGGAAGACGGAGCCAAATAGTAAGGGCAAGCCTGATAAACCCCTGAATTCTTCAAGTCTTCCCAGCGCGGTGACTTGAAGACCATAATCTTGAGCATCAGGGACAGAGTATGTACAAGGGCTACCGCGACATCACGTGACCGGGATGCGGACTGAGCACACTGGGGGCTGTCACATATCGCCGAGGTAAGTGGAGAGGTGCTCTCCAATCAACGATGTCTAGACCTATCTCGAATTATAGGAAAGAGGAGGAGATGACAAGCCGGAAATTATGTCCTGTCAATTAAATAACAAGCCGCAACACTGACGGTTTTATTAAATGGAGCTAGGGCGTGAAGGACAGCGAGGATTGCTTTTTCATCGTCATTTGTAACGATCTTTGCAAAGGACTGCTACAATACTTATGTTCCTTAGATGTGCTTTGTAGGTCAGAGGCGAGAGGACGCTATGAACCAGGTCGTAGAGCAGCGTGGTCGCTCTCCTGAGGCTGACACATTCGCGTTTGTAAAATGGATCCATTGCCACACCGAAATTCCATGCATTCGGCAGAAGAGAGATATGTTTTTTGGAGACTCATCCAAATTAACGGGGATTGCTTGGTGGTAATGACTGTGCCAGATGTGGATTCTACGAAATCGAAAATTATTTCGTGTCCGACGGGAGCATAATTTGTTAAGTATGAGCCCTTTAGCGAACGATCCGGGCCCAGGATTTTGCCTTTGGCCTTACTTTGCACAAATTCCAGGTAAGAAGAAATTGCATTTTATGGTTCCTTTCTATGCTTGATATGCATAGATTAACGAAAGCCATTTACTAGATAGTTCAGCTTCGTCCTTAATTCCTAAGGTTTAATTTTTGATGCGCAGTAAAATAGTTTTATGCCAGTTACTACAACACTCACACCTCTAATCACGTATTAAGTACAAGTTGATTTTAGTTATTTAGCAGCTATACGGCTGTATATAAAAGCCTTCGAGGCAGGACAAAAAAGATCGAATTACGAAAGAGTTGCGTTACTGAATGCTATTGAGTTTGACTGGTGGTTTAGAGTGATGCATGCATAAGGTACTACACATGTGAAACAACGGAAAATTACCTTAAGTGCACTGCACTTCATGCATTTCTCATTTTGATCTGGCACTAGTCTTAATACGTCTGCAGCTATTAACCAGCTGCGATCTCCTGCAAGACATTAGCACTTTGTGCCATGCAGTTGTACCGCAGCTGTGTTAACAGAAAACCAGAGAGCTCGGATGTTCACTGTGCTATGTTTTGTTCGTTTTAATCTCTCATTAATTGAGATTAGGTCTCAAGCGTAAAGCTACTTCTGTTTCATTGAGGTGTATTGCAGCCGCAAGACATTTAATATTTAAGAATGACTTCGTTGCAATAGAATGATTTTAATACGCAATCTGTAAGTATAAGCATATAGTTGCAGTCAATTTTCTTGCTTTCTCATCGATAGTTGTCTAGTTTTGCATGCATCTGTTTCTTCTATCTCTGGCAGCCATGATTTTTTCTCCTTTCATACCCCAAAAGTCGACCTGATAGAGAGTTGAGGAGTCTATTTTGAGAAACCGATCAAAATTGATCAGAGTCACAGAACAGCAGCTTATTCCGTTTAGTGATTGCTTGTGATATTTCTCGTATCAATTTGCAAAAATAAGGGTTGGCTGATGACAGCGCCTAGATTGATGCATAAAAAATTGATGATGAACGAACTGCACCCCCAAACAATCGGGTACCTTTGAGACCAGAATTGATCCTAATTAAAAGTCAGATGCATGTTTTACTCTGCAAATGCCTTCAGTAAGGACATAGAGTAACGTTCTTTTCTTCCTCTTCTTATTTAAATTAACCGAAAAGGAATCCTAGCATCTTTCCACCTTCCGTAATTGCTAGCGACATTTCTAATTTTGCAAAATCTCACAATATAGATGCGATCGAAGCGTGATGGTTATATTTCGGCAAGGAGATCAGGACTAGTCAGGGTACGGATTTCCTGTTGTTTCTATCCATGTTGATCAGAATCAGGAATCAGCAGCTCGTTTCCATCCGAAAGCGGTGGCGACAGTTCTCATTCTGAAATCGGGCAGGATAGGTATGTCCGACGAGAAAGGTCTCTACTGTGGCGGGGAAAGCTGAAAGCCTACGGGTCTAGAGATGCGCCCTTTTATCTGTTTTAATTAAGAATTGCTCTGAAGTGAGATTTGGCGGCTTTCTGGTTTTAAAGTCTGCCACTGTAGGTGCGATCAAATTATGAATTGTCTACATTAGTAAAGAAAACCGAGTGTGGTGATAAAGCAAAGCATAAAATTAGGGAAAGTTTTGTGCATTCAGATCAGAGCTAAAGTAGTTCAGATATGAACAGTAACAGCGCAGACTTGTGAGAAGATGGGATAAAGAGGGTAAGGCCTAATAAATTGAAACAAGAAGTGCATTTTTATATAAGGAGTAGATTATTTTTAGAAATAGGAGGGTTTCATTTTTCTAAAAAAGCCATCAATTTTTCTTATGACCAGCAATATGCAGATATTTTACTTTTTCTACACATGCTTTTGATTTTTTTCCTTCATATTCTCAACCTATCGATGTGTTACTTCATTCTTGTACATCATTTCAATGTTATCACACCTGGTATCCAGTGTAAAACATATAGATGGGATAAGCTATGATTGGTTTCTTATTGCATGCCAGTCAAGAAAAAGCCAAACTTTCCATCAAGCCATTTACTTTATTTTATTAAGCCTTATGACTAAATGAGTGGATGAGTGAATTAGTCTAGGAAGGCTAGAAGAAAGTAGGAAAGAAATACGAACGCTGAATCACAGCCCCATATCCACGACTTCTTACCTTTCAGTTAGTTTTTGCCCATTTCAGCTAACCTTTCATGTTACTTTGCTCTTATTGAAGAGACGCATGGACAACTATAGCCATTCATAATGTAAAATAACAATTTTAGGCATAGAACTAGGGTAGACAAAAGTTTCTCCGTTAACAGCAATTTTCAGGGGTAAAATCGCAGCTTCTTTTAATCACTATTCGATCTTGCACTACGCTTGCTGTGCCGAACTTGCTTCTCATGTCTCGAATGTGCTCTAGGTCCCCAAATAAGCAGCTGCATCTGGGAACCAGCTGATGTAAAACAAATTACCCAATGTTCATATCCCACTGCGAAAGCTCTGTAGCACGGTACTCAAGTCTCGGCTTGACTAGATCTGACTAGATTGGATTGGGTCAGAATAGATAAGACTGGCAAACTAGGCTAAATTATGGCATGCCTGGAGAAGGCGCCTTATACGTTACCATTAGCTATAATTTGGCCCGCCTAATCAGCTCGGCATAACTCTGTGCAATGTGAATTGATACCCTCTCTTTCATTTTCACAGACATTAGGAATCAAGGCACACACATAAGAAGTGGGTCTGATGACGTCTTCAAAATGGTTGGAGAGAAGCTCTCCTGTCTACGCCTCCTTTCTCATGTCTACTGCAGCGCAACTTCTGCGAGTGTCTTCTTTTTTCCTACTGCGCTTGATATGCTCTCAAGAATCGCGTATTGCATTATGTCGCACCATGCATTCAACTTAACTGGGAAGGAGGAATAAGCACTCCATGCATAGCATTTCCTTACCTTTATTCTCCCTCTTTATTGTCACGAGAAAGTCTCGTCCTTATGGCCCGCCTTACGCTTCTCCCGTCTTCACCTCCTTAGAACCCAGTATCAGTTCTTCCTGCCTCCTCTTTCCGCCTCATCGTCTGCCAACGTCCTCTTTGTAAATCCCAATCATCTTCCTACTAGTCTCATCTGATGCTCACAGATGAGGCAAGTGGGACACCTTCCGTTGGCCAGCCTGGCAGAAGGCGAGGCTTAGGGCTGTGTCTTTCCCAACTACATTTCATCGACCATCTCTCTGGTCAGGAACGAAGCCACTCATGCTGACTCGGCTTAATGTTGGCGGTGTCAGTAGCAATAGGAGTGGTAGATGCCTTTTTGGTATTCTCAAATGAGGCAAATTGAACACCTGTGGCTGGCTTTGTGGATGAATAGTCGTGTGGCTGTCTTGCACATTGTTAATCGTAAACGTGCTGGCTAAACTGCATGTTAGTTCCCCGATTTATGTATGCTTTTTTTACCTTCATTGGTGGATTTTGTGTCGTTTATTTCTCTGTTGTGCCTTTCCAACGCACATAGTATATGGCGGAATTGTTTAATGGCATTTATTTTGTGTTTTATTAATCTAATTAACTGACAACGAAATGCTTTTGATATTTAATTTAAAGCCTTTGACTCTCTTATCAACCTTGTCTGCATTTTCAGTGGATATTTTATTTATAGAGATGGCAATTTTGGCGATCACTTTCTGTCTTATTTGTGTCATGGGAGTTCTATGGGCTTCTTCTTTGCACCCACACATCAATTGTCTTTATTTGCCTTGGAGGTGCTTTTTCTAATTTAATTCACTAGGTAATAAAGGTGGTGTCGGATTGAGCAGGTATTTATACGATTCCTCCCTTGTGGGTGCATTTCCTTCTTGTTCGCTGCACATGATATTCCAAATTGGTCAGAGGACCGGTAACTCACACTTGTCATTTAAGACGTTTAATGATGTACCATGACCAGTCAGGCGACCAAACAACCGCTCGACTTGCATGTTGGTTTTTCGGGTATCTACCTCAATTTACTCGCGTATTTTGTGTGTAGGGTAGGTGGTTGCCCTTCATGACTTGCATCCAATGTCAATATGCTTTTTAGGTTTATAGCGATTTTGTACGTTGAGTGCTTTAAGCTCTCCTACCGAAAAAAAAAACATTGTTTTTGGTTCCGTTAGCAGGTTAATGAAGGAAAGTAAGGCAGTAAGTCCCATGACCGCACGATACACGAATTCCGCTGCTACAACTTTCAAAGGATAGGTATTAGGCCGTGGATGGTGGGTTCCTTTGTAGAATGTGCTATGCTTTCTTTAGGTTCAAAGCAAGACTTCTCGGTCACTCCGGCAAAGTAGTCAGCAGATTCTGAGTAATTCTAGAATAGTGCTAGCGCGTTGTTCGATTATCACTGTCATATACTTCCAACTGGTCTTCATTGGATTTTCGCTCTTCTTCTACCCATAGTGTTTAAAGCTGCTCTGGTGCAAAATAACCGCATTCTATCCGATTGCGTTGCATTTTAATTGAGGCAGGCAAGCCCGGCTTGATAGCAGATGGTTTCGCACCACCGCTTCCACCTGGAACACCGTAAACTGCATTGCTTGCACTTAGGCCACCTTCGGTGGTCACTGAGATGGAGCGGCAGTCTCTTATATTGTCTCATAAGGTGGCGAGACAAATCGGCTGACAAGACGGGCCACTGCTTTTGGTTGAGTTGGACTGCGAAATGGGTCAGCTAACGCAAATAAAGAAGGCATTTCCCTTTGGATAATTGCGGCACTATGCACAGAGCCGTTAGAGCATTTATTTAACTACTTTCTATGCCCATATCCTGTCGGTACAATTTGCATAAGTGAGTAGGCGAATGCTAAACAGGGATGTAAGGGACTCGGGGACATGCCTTTGACAGACAGGCAGGTAGGTGGAAGCGGAAATAGAGAGGCGGAATGGTTAGCGAGGCAGAAACGTTGACACCTGATATGATTGGAATGGTTTGGGCTAGATGACTGTAGAGGAGCTGAGGCAAATGTATTGAGGAGTAGGCTGTTGAGCGATGCAAACAGAATATCTGGCGAGAAATGTGGACTGCTTTGTAAAGAGTTAGCCTCTGTGTTGATGGCAGCTAGAAGCCTGATGTCTCACTGAGGTACACAAATGAAGGCGCTGAACGAAAGGTGATGCGGACGGTTATGAAAATGGGTGTGGGTCGATAGAAAGTAGGCATAAAGTAGATAGTGAGAGAACTGCGTGCCTGTATGGGTGCTTGAGCTGGGAACGTGAGAAGGTGGCCTTGCAGACAATGGAAGTCGTGAGGATGGCCAGATTGCGAGGTGACATCCAATAGTGGGACTAGAGTAAGTTGTTAATAAACCGGGGCGTAGGGTGATACAAACTGGTAATCCAGAATGGGCCGGGCTGATAAGTAGAAAGATCAAGTTTTGGCGTGAGGAGAAGTAGGAGATGAAGGCGAAGGGTGGGAACCTAGCCAGACAGGAAGGGAAGGGATGTCGATGTGTGAACGACTAGACTTAGAAATGACAGACACTAGGCAACTGGTAACAATGAAAGGCAAGAAGATATTGAGTTGGATGAGTGGGGGATCAGACTGTGTTTCATTAAAGTTGGTACTTCAACAGAAATTGTGAGGGGGTGGTATAGGATTGGGCTCATATGTGATAACATGCTGATAAGAGGATAACATGGAAGTGTATAAGTATTGTTATAGAAAGTGGACGCTTATAAAAGTAAAATGAGTTAGTAACATGGAACAATATGCTACGAATTAACAGGAAGTAGAAATGTAGAAGTGAACGAGGCACAAAGGTAGAAAACGCAGACCATATGGTCATGATTTGTGGTTGAACAGCTTAAAATGCTTAGGATTAATGAGGATTAAATTTCTGAACAGGGGCAATGGGAAGTGAGATTGCCAGTGCATAAAACCGTAAGGGATTGAGGCAGGTAGGCGCTGGAGTGTTGGCGATGAGGCACCAGGCGGGATTGATATTAAGCGACAGAAAACGACGACTGCAGTAAGGCAGAAAAAAATATGCTCTTAGCAACACGCACTGTCTTCATCTAATATCATTTATACAGGTTAAATTCGTATGGATTTACTCATACTCCTTCCCTTTCATGTGGCTATTCCTGATATAAGGTGACGGTTTCGAAACACTTTTATTGTCTTTGACAGAACTGCAAATTTTCTGCTGATCATAAAGCATTGTATGATTGTAGTTCTTTGTTTGTTAGAACTACCGGTTTCTGTGAAGGTCACAGAGGTGGCCGTACTGCCCTAGCTGCGTGGGCTGGACTCCGGGCCATGCCAGCAGCCTATTTCCCTCTGTCCGGTGAATATATATATTCTACCCTGGTATTCTGCCTTCTTTTGCCCTCAGGGGAGCCTCGGGACGCTACAATGATGGCTTTTGTCGGCGTCGAGGCATTCCAGCTGTGTTCCTGCCTCTCGCCCAAAAGGTATGCCTAAAGAAATATGAACATTATACAGAAAAATTTTCATTGCCCAATGCAGCCAAACAAAAAAAAATATGCAGGTAAGGCCATAAGTTGCAGAAAAATTCTTATCTGTGTTATCAATAGCCATTGGAAATACGAAGCATCGTTTTCAAGTCTCATTCCAATAATTTTCAAAGTTGCACTCCTTAAAAGCTTGTATTTATTAACATAAAAAAGTTAACTAAATTATTGTCGATTTTAGTGCAAATAATATTTCTTGTGAGATGTGTTTTGCTTTTACTGTACTCAATATCCTTTTCATGCCATTGGCGGCATGTGCAAAATACTGGGTTTTGGTGCGGTTGTTGCAGTGCGTGGTTCGCCATTTGCGCAAATGGGCCAAGGTATGTGAACAGTTGTTGTGAAATTTCTCAAATTGTGTAACATATACATATATATGCTCCTAGCTAAACCATTGTGCTAGCATGGAAGTGCGGCTATCGATTTTTGAGGATTCCCGATTTCATGATGTGCGTAATGAATGTCGTGATTCGCTCGAATCCATTGTCTTGCTTGATTGAAGTTTGGTGTAGACTACACCCATTCAATCCAAGCACTTTTTACAGGGGATGGCGCCTGCTGTTTCGAGTGGTTTTGTCTTCAAATTTTAGCCGATGATGAGGATCTGATTTTTCATCACCCCTTACCAATTTTTTTTATTTTTGCGCAAGAACTTGCATACCAAAAGGATGGAATTTGTCACTTGAGGGCAGTCGAACTGTTTCAGACGAATTAGACATAAAGTTTGAGGTTCCATGGTAGTTGTTTGATGAAACCAAACAATTGCGCCAAGGAGCCGGTGTGCACATGGTGTTGCAACCACATTATGTAAAGCGTCGCCTCGACTTTCGTTCTCTAGCACATTGCTGAGCTCAAAACTGTGAATTGTGGTTATCCCAGCGGTTGATCGTGAGCATTCGCTTATCAGCTAGAGCCTTTGCGGCACTTCCTTTTCCTTACCCTGGTAGACAAAGAGTTTGCTGACTCCAATGGCGAGTAAAAATGAAGGATCGTATGCTAACCTTAGTGAATAGATGAAATATTTCTACCCTTATGAAGGCGTCAAACCCGTGGGTGTAGTTCATTTTTACTGAGTAAAGAATTAATACCCAACATCGTCTCAGTTTAGATGTGGGAGGAGATGCAAAACAATTTGGATTCGAAAGTGCCAAAATCACAAGTCGATACTTTACTTCCGCTCCATGGTCTCACTTAAGTCCGTTCACGCAGGGTTTTAATTTTTCCCTAGGTAAGTCTTATCCAAGTGCTGTAACAAAAGTAGCTATGTTGGTTGCAAATTGGAAGGATTTCCGTGGATGGGCATAGTTTCTCCGCTCCTAAGAAGGATTGGTGCTTTCGATCTCTCATTTGCTAAGGGTATGGTAAATGTCGCCTCTGTGCTGTACAGCCATTGTTGCGCTGAAAGAGCTCGAATCCTTCCATCGTGAGGCTTGTTGCTCATTTTGTAAACGTGTGATTCTTCAAGCTCTCCTTCTATGGGACAGAAAACTGTAGTACCAAGGCAACGAACATGTGGCGAAGGTGGAAGCTTAAAAGATTGCGCCCCTGGTGGAATTTCGAGTAAGGGCTGAGGTAAGTGCTCGCCCTTCAATTACTAACTTTACATATATTTGGCGTGCTGATTATTTCAAATAGGCCTTATGCCTACTCTAGAGCGTCTTTCTGATTGGTTTATTATAAATGACTGATTTGAAGTCCTATAAGCATATCAACTGGGGTTAGGGCTGTGATATATACAAAGAATCCTCCTTGGCGGGTTAGTAGACTTATTTTATGTGAGCAATTTTTAATGGGTAACTGAAGTCGTATCCTGAGAGTTTATTTCTTTCCTGCGGCGTACTGTATGATTCGGCAATTCGGACGTCTTCATAGGTGGGTGCTGCATGCGCTGAAAACAAGCCAGCCAGTAAGCACGTAGAGCCGTAGCGTCCGCTTTATGCCTCGATTTATTTCTTCTTTCGTGGAGCGCTATCGTAATGGTGTCTGTTGTGACCTATCTCACTTTCTTCGCATTTTTGTGGAATCCTAGTAGCGTTGCCATTGGCATCGAATGTCTCTGATTTGATTCCTAATATTCCACTTATTTTGGGAATGGGGTACTATCATCAGAATTAATTTGGTGGGTTGAATCGGTGTCTTAATAAAAAGTGATTTTCTGTGTTGCTCGGCCTGTGTCATTGCGTCAGGTCGAAGATGGCTGCAAGGATTGTCAGTTACACGTCAGAAAGCATTGCGTTCGTGCGTTGTGGAGGGGAAAGAGATGCCTCTTGGTCACTCTGAGTACTCATTGTGGAGTAAAACCTATCCATATAAATTTACGAGAAAAAAGAATTGGTGGTGAACACACTTATGGAAGCGATCAGAAGCGATCTTGACTTTCATTAGGCCACAGATTTTATTACGGACAATAAAGTGAAAACCGCGCACCTACTTAGCATACAGTGGGGGAGTCAATTACGAATGTTGAGCCAGTCTATTTTACGAATTCAGCATAATGTTCGGGCAGTCGTTTTTGGCTAGAAATGCCGATTTAATTTTGCTATACCCTGCCGTTAGTTTCGATTGGTTTTCAATTATTGTCCTTGCTTTGGAGCGCATAGCTACTCTTCGGTGCCTTATGGTGAGTTTATTCATCTTACATGCTGTCACTTTCATTCACAAACTCGATATCCTATTAACAAATAATCTCCGCTTCACCCTTATCCCTGCTTTCCTTAAAGGTAAGGATTGCGATGAGGCAAAAGTAGTGGCCGAAACCAGCACGTTCATTCCTCCTTGAGCGTCTTGCTGTTGTATCGCCATTAGAACCGTCAACTTGGGACCGCCAACAATCTCCTCCACATAGCTGTCTCCTTATGCCATACTTAGCGCTCGCGCAAGTACCGTCTCCAGTATAAAGGCGAATAACCACCGCGTCTTTGAATTAGTTGTTTCCATTGTGCCCCTCTTTTACCAAAATCGTCATTCCACTAATAACTCTCCCCCACCAACTTTACTTTGTTTCAGATGGCGTGGATCCATGACTACGTAGATAAGTGGCGGGCCAATGCTGCCACCGATTCGCCGTGGACCCCTAATGCTGCTGAAATCGGGGCAGCAACGCTGAGAATTCTGCTGTCATCTCTGCTTCCTCAGTGCCTTTCGGTGCGGCTTTGAATTTGGTAACACGGTTCGTCAGTGTGCTATCAATAGTCCAGACATCTGGGTTGAAAGATAGAATGACCTCTGGGGATGGTGGGACCTAAAGCACAAGTGGCTCATTCGATCGCTGTTGCCTTGCAGGACGAAAAGGAGGGATTCCGGGACGCCTGTTTTGCCAAACTGCAAGTCTCCTTTTTCCCATTACAAACATTGATAGAATTTAACTAGATCTTTGTTTGGCTATTAACTGGTCATTGGGATTCTGCTTAAGTACTTGCCTTTTAAATTTTTCAAGCTTGTCAAAAGGCGTTAAAGGCGCTCATTATTCAACTCCTACTTATTTGTGGGATTCGATTTTCCATTGCTAATGCTACGTGTTCCGAAATTCGTCGTGGTTCCTGAAAGACCATCCCCTGCATAAGTTACTCTTACCTGCCAAGATTTCACAATATTGGTCGCTGAAAACGGGCGATTGTACCCTGCAGCAGACTTGCGCGACTCATTGTATGGACGCCGTAGTCCTTGACGGAACATTTTAAGTTGCGTTGCTTCCGGTCTTGCATCGTGATCACTTTACAGTCTGTTACCAGAAATTCCAGGTCGCCGTTCTGTCCACGGCACGCAAACTATTCTTCGTCTTTGTCAAATATCTAATGGGTTTAAGTAGTTAAGCCCAACAATATTCACAGGTTATTAATTGAACTTCTGCTCCTACCAATTCACGGGAAACTCGATGATGCATGAGATGGTCTAAAGGATTGTGCGGTTTCCAGCAGAATTCGTTGCAATCACTTGCTAGGAATTGGAGGACACATGAGCCACTACTAGCATGGTAATCAGATATTCTCGCTCTGATTTTTCATGCCTACTGGCTGGGACAGAATAAGGTTTAACTTGGTTCTAAAGCTAGAGCAAAAGCTAGGTTTTCGCCTAGCATTCGTATTGTATTAAGCAAAGTCCATGAAGATTTTGTTCCTGCACTTTTTGTACGCGTGTAAGGTGGTTTTTTAAATGCCTGTCCGACTGGGTGAGTAGTTTATAGTGAGGATTGATATGTATTGCCACACATGCAACGCACATAAACACCTCATTGTATTCATCACTGAATTGCTCACATACTTGTCACCTCGCAAGTCTGAAATGCTCATCACTTCCTGTCTAACAGACTACGGTCTGTATGCATTAATGCTTGCAAGCTGGACTGTAGGCGCAGGTGTTCACGGCGAGTCGGTGATGGCTATTATCTCTCCACTCGATAAAATTTGATGTTACTGAAAAGTGTTTAGAAGAAACTTCTTGAAATCCGTAAGCGTTAGTGAATCATTGCTGAATTACCTGCTCATTGGAAATGCGACGTGACGTACATGAACATTATGCTTTCCTTTCTTACCCTTCTTTAATAATTTGGCTCAAGCCCTTTGTGGTTAGCACCAGGTATTGGTGTCGACAATTGGCTGAGAAATGCAAAGGAATGGTTGGTTCGAAGACTGCATCGGTAAAGGCGAAGCGTCGACTGACTATTAAGGGGCTTGTTCATCGTAGGTAGGGGCTCGCATTGTGGATCGAAACGATGTGGTAATAATAATGGCTTATAAAGTGGCGATAGTGCCTCCCTAATTTTGCAAAGCACCTTGGTTAAAGTTCTCACTCTTTTACTTTTTCTATTTGGTTAACGATTGATAATAGACGTGGCCTTAATAATCGCTAAGCATTTTGCCCCCGTTCAACTGCCTTCGGATGAAGGCGCTTGCGATCATCTGGAGCTTTCGTAGGCATGCGTTCCTGCCCCTCTCTATGGGTAAGTTTGCCTACGCCTGTCAGATGTTGCTACGCCAAACAGCCTTCTTAAGGCTTTTTATTTGAAGCCAATTCCTTTGAGCTATTTCGAATCGAGGTGATATGCTTTGTCATCTCATTCCAAGCAATGAAACGCGCCTTTCCTCTAGCAGCGAGTGGGCTATTTTGGTTAATGGCGAGTTTTTTCCTTTAGAATACCTTTTGCTCAGAATTCAGCAATAATTGTAAAGATAAGGCACAGTTGGCTGAGCGCCACCTCAGTTTGTAAGAGAGAACGCTGGAAATATCTGTGCCCTAATCACTTTTATGGGTGAACAAGTGTGCACTCCTCACTTTGTCAAGTGACGGTTAAAGTGGTTATTCCTTCCATATGACTGATACTTTCCACCATGATGCGGGCACAGTACAAACGACTTCTTATGCGGTGTAATTCAGTCTTTTCCGGCTTTGGTTCCTTGTCGCTGCTGAGATACGCAAAACCAATCCCACTGCAGCGGCATTCAGTGTAGATTAAAAGTACCTCCCATAGAATGAGTCTTATAGGAACGTGATTTTAGTTTTTATGCAATCTGTCCAGTTGCTTCTTCGAAATCGTCTTTGGAATTAGCGTTGCTGTAGAATGTGCTATTTGTAAGGGATTTATCCAAAAGCCAAGTCTACTTACCAGTTCATCTACCCCAATTCATTTCCCAATACGAATGTATTTTTGGCCACCAACTGGGGTTATTTTTGTGTCACTGTGTTGAGGAAGGTGTGTCTCAGGCTATCTCAAGTTATTGGTTCATTCACTTTCGTTTGAAGGCAAATGAATCTGGAAGCGGCGCTAAAACATAGGTCAAGCAGTTGGCAGGTTAGAAGCATATATGAGATTTTCGGCTTTCAATTTTATGTTACTAAACAAGTTTCTTTCGCATACCTTAGCAACCGACACCACCGACAGCAGTGCAGACAGATTCATTGCTGGAGGATCACAGAGAGTAGCGGGGTTCGAAGCATGTGCGGAACTTGCGTCATTCAATGCAGCACCGCAGGCTATGCACACTTGGCTGCCGGAGAAGCTGGAGGCAGCCTAACGCAAACATGCTGCCTCAACTGCCGCCATTTTGGACTGCCTCAGTGGTCGCGAAAGTAGAATTAGATAGAATGGAACGGGGCCATGGCCGAACTCAGGCCATCGCCACAGAATTGGAGACGAGGGCGGCTGAGTTCCTAATAATGACTACTGTCTTCTGCCCCCTATTTTCGTAGGCTTTTGTTGCTCTCCTAATTACCCATTCGTCATGCTCAACCCTCAGCCACTTAATATCATTACATCCCTTTTCCACATACCCACCTGTTATATCTCCCATACTTCTATTTCCTTTCATTCAATAACTCGCATGCATGTGTTGTTTACAGTTTCGTTTGTCAAATCACCAATCTGCTTCATCCGCTGGATACTTTTGACTTCGATTAATTTTTTTTTTTCGGATCAAATGATTAGGTGGGGTTTGTTTTGCATTTATCGACAATTCTCTTGGTTTAGACGTGTGTTTTGAGATTGCCTTAAGGTTTCTTCCATTGGAAACAACGGTCTACGTGCAGAGGCTAGAGGAGGTTGATATGTAATAGGTATGCGCAACTTCTACTAACCCAGTCGTACCTGATCCACTTGCCTAGTCCTTTGGAACTGCAAATGAGTTCAACCTCCTCCACTGTACCTTCGTTGGGTGGGTCGTCGATGTGTGAAATAGATGTGTGCTCTGCCCGAAGACTGTCCGTTTTTGACTTCTTGGGGGCTGGAAAATGCTGAAGGCGCTACGTTGCTTCTACTAAGAAACTCGTGTCCTTTAAATGTGCTTTGTAGGCCAAAGACAGGAAAAAGATTTGGTCCGATTGTGGACTAGCGTGGTCACTTCCTAGAGCCTGAGACGCTCATGTCTTAGATATTTCGACCAAGCCATCCCATATCTAATTTCAGCTTATAGTAAAGTTGTCCAGAAGCAACCAACCTTCTCCTAGTAAGGGTAGAAGAAAGGAAGAGGCGTCTATACTGGTGGCAGCGTTGGCCGACCTTCTTTACTTCAAAATAAGCATGAACTTTGGAGAGTGGGAGGAAGTCGTAAAGTTAAAATCCGCTTATACCCATAGTGGCAGAGAATCTCGCTAATCCCTATGCACTCTCACAAGGGCTTTTATCAGTAGCGATTGATTCAGGGGTCTCTCCTGACTCCGGCCTTGACCAGTGCTGCGAGATTTTGGCTCAACTTGTCATTGACCAGCGAGAGCAGTCGCCGGTTAAAGAATTTTTCCATCGCGGTCAAAGGTCAGGCGACGATGATGATGCGTATGCTAGGACCCTGCAACTCCTAGCAAAACGGGCTTTTAGGGATAGCCCACTAGAGAGTGACTAATTGGGCGGCCGTTCAGTTCAGAGCGGAAATTCGAATGTGATGTAACATTAGGAAAGCGCTGAATAATATAAGCTATGCCTGCAGGGACGATCCATGTCTAGATTTGAAAAAGTTGTGTTATTTGTGAAGAATGGGTAAGAAACGTTGTTGTTACACCCTTTTAAAAAATGGAGTGGAATGCAAATAGGTAAAAAAACACTGCATATGCACGCATGAATGTAACTAGTGATTTACTTGTATTCTAATTTTTAAAAACACAATCATTTGGCCATACGTCGTGAATGGAATGCGTCGCGTACTGTTTAATATAAAAAGTAGATACATGTAATGCTTGCAAATTCTAAGACATAGGTCTACTCTAAATCGTATATTCTTTTAAGCGAAGCATGTCTTTAAGCTAATCATTTTGCTTAGCATTTCCAAGGTCATTGGCGGTAACTGCTTTCCACCTCGTCGGTAAATAGGATCTCTTATGACACCAAAACAACATGATTTTGGCGGAACGGCTCCCTTTTTTTAGAAACATATCTTAATTACCAGGGAGCGCTTCATGAAAACGGCATTGTTGGTCTTCAAATCCACAAGAATGCGTCACCTCTGGCTGGTGAATAACTTACCATGCATGGGCTCTTTAGCGATGGATTTGAAATCAGAATCTCGCCTATAGCATTATTTCGCGCATAACTTAGGTAAAACTTGGCTGTATTTCGTGGTATATTATCATGCTTCTCATGCGTAAATTAACAATAGCCGAACATGAAACATTTCGATTTTGCCCTTTAGACCCAAAAATTTAATTAATAAGGCGCGGCAAACTTGTTAATTGTAAATTTCTGCAACAAAATACCCATAAAATACGTCTAAAATACTGGCCAATCAAAATTAGTTAGCGGCTTTGAGAAAAACATTTAATCACTAACGAGCTACTCACTCTGTTTCACCACCGTAAAAAAGATCTGAATAAAATTGGATTTTGACTTATGGTTTATATCATTGCGTGCATAGGACAGCATACATGTGAAACAATAGCAAATCAGCTGAAGCACTGTGCGCTTTATGTTTTTCCCGTTTTTGTTTAGAACTGACCCTAATAAGATACCGGCTGATGGCTTTTTAGGGTGCCGAGAAGGCGAGTCTCCTGTTAAACTACAGCATCATGTCTTGTTGCTGTGCAAAGAGTGTGTTATGATGAAAAAGCAGTGGATGCGTGTTAAACAAGCTGCGTCATATCTTTTGCTCTAATCTAGAAATAATTAAGATTGTGCATCAAATTTTGGGTTACTTCCGCACCTGTGAAGTGCAGTTCAATAGTAAAACATTTGATATTTAGAAATGACCGCAGTGTAGTACGAATGAATTTGATGGGCAAACCAAGATAACATGAGCGCATAGCTGTGATCCACTTTCCAGCTCTTCGACAGTTTTTTTAATCTCATGCTTAGCTGTTCTTAAGGTCCTGGTGACTATGAGATTTCTCGTGTTATAAAATAAAATTTGGACATAACTGATGATTAAGAACCTGTTTTGGAAAAGCAGGCTCAAATAGCACAAGTATATAATCTGCACCGTATTTCGCTCGTCTGAAATTTGAATTGATCATTTAGCAATATCTTACCCTAGCCCCCGTAGTGAATTTAAGAAAATTAAGGTTTTGCTAATGGTAAAAGTGCCAAGTTTGGTACAGGAGATTGATAATGCAACCTGATGGGACTGGAAGAGTGATGAAAGCGTTATTAATGGTGGTAATGATGACAGAGGTGAAAAAGTCTAATCTATTCACTTAGCTATTGATTCATCTGTAATAATAATTTGGTTGAAAAGTTGGCAATACATTGGAGGCTGACGTATCACAGGTCGGGACCTAAAAGTATTGTTGATTTTAATTGTACTTATGTGACGATCAACGTATGTGCATAAATTTTTCAAGCGAATAATTAAGGTTCGGAATCCAAATTACAAAGTTACTTCTAATAATTCATCAAATGCAGATGTCTTTGTTGATTTTGTTCTACACTTACCTAATCTTGTTGTTTACTTTTGTATTCATTTAACATGCTCTTTATAGCGTGTTCTCAAAAGAAAATTTTGGGAGCAAAGTAAGTAATTTATCCAAAATATTATAGATTACGAAACAAACTTTAGGCGCCATTAAAATGCTGCCTGTACGATAGCATTGGCATGAAAAATTCTTCGAATTCTTATGAAGCGACCAGTTGACGAAGTCTCGTAGGAAGCTTTATTTAGGGCAAATTTAAACCACCGAAAGCATATGACAAGTCCTTGCATTGGAACAAACTGCCATTTATCTATTCATTTATGTATTTATGCTTTTAATTTTTATTCCTCTTTTGCCTAGCTTAAAGTTAACCTCCAGGATGTAAACCAATGTTTGAAGACAAACTTTATAAGCACCAGATCGCTGTGAGACACCAACCGTTCTTTGTCATAACCAGCTTATACTACTACTGCTTTATACTCGTTTCATTTACTCACTCGGTTAACGTATACAAGGACACAGTTGCCGTCCAGCAGCCCTTACGAATCAATTGACGCAACATGTAATTGGTGTATCCACTAATTACATGCTTAGGCGTCTAAAATTTGTGCACTCGAACTTTGGAGCATTGCAGAACATAGGCAAAAACAATAATAATAGCGATTCTGTCCCATTTCAGGCATCAATGAGGATCTCTTTTATTTTGTCGAGGAGTCCGCGGAGTAAAAATTAGTGCATTTTTGTAGAGCCCTCGCTAGGGTAGGACAATCCCCCTTTGATATGCAATACTTGCTAGTATAAACATCGCAAAAGGCAACAGGTTAGGAAAAGTTGCCCTTGAACTAGTCGTAGTTGCAATTGCAGATGAACCTACCAACCATTGGCAAAGTTGGTTGTTTATAGAGTAAAGTAGAGGATTCGTGAATGGAGAAGAGTTTGTGTACCAAATAAAAAGCTTAAGTGCTTTAGGCTTGAGCGATAAAAGCGGATACGTAAGGCTGAGGAATATAAGAAAGGAAAGTAGATGAGCGCAAATTGAGTAGTGCATTTTTAAGAAAAGTGGACAAATTAATGGAACAAAAACTATTCTTTTTCTTCAGACCATTGTGTCTCCTCCTTATCAATGCCATTATGCAAATAATTTACCCATTTCACTCTTGCTTTTGCTTTCTTTCTCTTCCTAATTATCACTTTACCGTGTTACCGTATTCACTCTACTTCTCATTTTCTCTTCACTGATCCTTCGTAGCTAAAAAATTGTCTTTTTGGTAGTAATACGAGGATATTGCGATTATGCGTAAACCTGATGCACCACAGGAATTTCTGAGGTGTTTCCTTTCCCCTCCTTAGCTTACTTGCCCATTTAAATAGCCGTTAATGGTGAAGCAAGCTTATTTCAAAATCTCTAATTAATTCATCAAGTTATGCTATAGGATATAGAGCATTAGAGGCAGAACTTGTTACAAAATAAGGCAACAGCCTCGAGATATCCATTCGACGTCACTTTTCGATGCTTGGCAGGAACAATGGCTGAATACATTAAGGAACGAAGTCTAAGCACACATTACCCATGCAGTCCATAAGGTCTTAATCATTTGTTTGCCATTCTTCAGCAGTTGAACACTCAAATGCACGCGAATTTTAGCCTATCTTGAATCCGTCGGCCAATGCGCCAGCTGCACCGCCTTCTTGCCATCCAAATCCGACTAACTCTGTACAAAAATTTCCAGCATTGCGGTCAACCTAGCAACAAGGTAAGTCTGTTAGGCATTAATGAGAATTCTCATTACAGTTTCTAATCGTAATTGCATTCTGTCGAGTTGCCTTTTTCAACTAGCGTTTTTGCGCACTTCAATGCTGCCTTGAATAGTGGTCACACGAAGAATTCCTACCTTAGAGCGCTTTGTGCTCTAAGTGGTAAAATTCACGATCACAACCACATCCAAGTACAGATTAACGGTTTTGGATGGAGGTTGAGTGTCTCCCCTGGCCTAAATACCATCTTCGTCATAATTTGTGGACATGGACTTACGTGTTCCACCACTTTCGATCACTCACCTTGCCTCCCGCGACATCATTTTTCCACTATCCAGTTATTCGCCACTGCCTCAATTTCGGTTTATTATCTGATTTGAATCGGCCCACTTTTCATCAACCGCCTGTGTCGTCTCCTCTCAGTCCCTCTCTAAACCACCATCTCCCAACTCTCTCGTTCAAAATGTCAATGGGCCAAAAGAGGCAGCATAGCTGAGAGTAGAGGGAAGTTATCCCACAACGTTCTCAGACTCTGCTCCCTCTTGTCCTCTTCCTCCTTTCCTCATTCGCATGCGTCGTTTCAGCACCGTCACAACTAGTATACCAATGTGTTTCACTTATAAAGGTAAATCCATGGGTAGCGACTATAAGTGTGTCGCTTGCGGAAATGCATTCCTTCCACAAAGTTGATTCCTACATACGTCATTTAAGCAGGTGGTCACGAAAGTAGGTGCATGAAGAAATACAAGAACAAACGAAAGAAGGAGGGGAGAAAATAAGGAACATAGTGCCGCAGAACTGTGTGGAGACATCCAACAATGAGTGTTCCTCGTCCTCTTTTCCACTTTATTATTGTAGACGTCTCATCTTCGCCCCTCACCCAACTTGTCCTTTGTCCCTTTCGGATAACCAACCATGTTGCTTACCCTCCACCAGAAAGGGAACCACCAAGCTATTGTTACCCCCGGCGCAAGGCAACAACTGGCTTCGAACACATCTCTGCTAGCTTCACAGCAATTACTAGGTGTGGCTTGTTAATTTTTAGTTCCGGCCTCGCATTGCTCTAATCGTTCCCAAACGTCCAAAAATCATTTGTCCCAAAAAAGAAGCATGAGGAGTACAAGGGCGCGGAAAGGCAGTCTCGATATAGCAGTGCATTTAATTCAAAATGCATTAGCATCGGTGGTCATTCTTATTCCCTCACCTCCTTTACATGCGATATAATGCAAGAAATTCAACGGAGATGAAGAGGCACAAACCCAAATGAATTCCACTCCTGCAAAACTGCCTACAAGGGATGCTGTCCAAAGCCCACACCAGACGGCGCTGACTTCACGCGGCACGCGCTGCTAATCGGTTTACACGTGTCAGATTAGAACTGCTCCTATTACTCATTTCGCTTCGCCAAGCTGTCGTCTCTACTATTCAGTTATTTGTCAGTGCCCTCCTCCTGATTTGTTTATCCTTGCCTTTAATCTTCTTTTCATCCGCCAATTTTCTCACTCCCATAGACATCAGAGGGCCAAAATAGATGAATATTGTGGAATTTAGAGGTAAGTTGTGCTACCGACCCCTCATCCTTTCCTCTTCAGGTATACCGTTCAAAAAAAATTTCCTCCATCGCGCCAATTCTGCCATATTTTACACAGTCACATGGCTAGGTAGTAGGTATGTGGGTGAGTTTAGGAAAAATGAGAAAAAGGGGGAGAAAACGAAGATTACTGCACCAGAGCACCGTGCAGAGCCATCTTACGGTGCCCATTTTAATCTGCTATTCTTCGTTCTCACCCTCTCCTTCCATATCTACGGCTTCTCACCTCTTCACCTTCATCTCAAGCTTTCCTCTGTCTTTTCCAGAAGAACATTCATGTTTTTTTTGCTCCTATGGAAGAAATTGCATGCACGAATTTCTGCCTTCATTAAATCAAGGCAATAATTCGTCCAATCATAGAATTAAAAATGCGCTTTAGAAAAGAACCTTTGTCATCTCAACAGCAAACCTTTTGAGTGAGTTACGGAGTTTTCTAGCTAATTTCTGCTCTGCCTTACGACTTCTCTGCCGCTCTTACCTTTCATACCCTAAATATGGACTTAAAATCACTAAATGAACAGCAGCACCATGAGACCTTCTTCCATGCCGCATCCTTAAAGGCGCCTTATACATTGCCATTGAAGTCAACATCTGCACTCTAATTTGGCCCACCCAATAGTTATGACGCAACTCTATGTCATGCGAACTGAGGTCTGATTTTTCATTCTTGCAGATATTAGGGATCAAGGCACGTAAGTAAGAAGTGGATCTGATGACATCTTCAAAATGGGTGGAGAATTGTTCTCCCTTCTATTGCCACACATCAACCAATCTTTGCTGAGCGTCTCCTTCGTTTTCCATTAAGCTTAATAGGCTCCTAATTATTGCCCATCACATTTTTACTTGCGGTCTGCTCTCCACGCTTATAACTCAATCAGAAAAAGAAGAGTGAGTACGCCCTGCATTACATTGCATTACCTTTATTTTTGAACTTTGTTGACACTAGAAAATCTCGCTCCTCTGTCTCTCCTACGTCTCTCGCATCCCCCTCCTTTGATTCCAGATAATTCTTCCCTGCCTACTACTTCTACTCCATCATCTGCCAGCGCCCTCCGTGTAAGCCTCCTCACTAGCCCCACCCGTGATTATGGCATGATCAAATGATACGATGACTTATGACCCAGGCCACACTAGTATCAATTTCATCTCCTACTCCTCCGCCACTTACCTCTTCGCGAGCAAAGATGAGCACGTTGCTCCCATTTCTCACTTTGTGATTTGTGGGCCGATGAAAATCCTACCTGCCCACCTTACTGCTTAATGCTTTTATTCTTCTTGCATAGAATGCCTTTACCTGACGCCTCACAATAACGTGCTAGAATGTGGATCCCGCCCCAAACCGCTTGCTTGTTCCTATTGCGCGTCTGTCTGTTTACCCAAGTTTGTGCGCATGTTTTCGTCCACTTTTATTTCCATCCTTTTAGAGAGTCGCCTTAATTGGTAGGAACATGCGAGTGTGCTTATCCTCTCCTCCCAACTTGTCTTTTTAGCCGACCAAATCAACAGTTCCGTTCTGAGAATAGTTGGACCTCCTTTGGTCGTTCGTCAGGTGGCTAGCTGGATGCCTATTTGACCTCAACTCATTGCTCACCTATCAGCTTACTTCGCTACCTTATATCACATTTTTTCTCCACATGGCCTCTTAATTGCCTGTGTTATTTAAAAGTGAAGTAGACACGACCGATGGAACTGGCGAAAATCTCATGTCATGTAAGGACAATTTGTTTTCTGCGGGACGCAATAAGGGTGAGTGTATGGAGCGCATTAGGAGACAAAGGAGGCACTCACTGACAACGCGTTTATATGGGGCATGAGGAGAGAGGTGTAGACAGGAGGAATCCTCTCCACTCATTTTAAAGATGTCATCAGACCCACATCTTATGTGTCTTCCTTGATCCCTAATATCTGCGAGAAAGAGATGGTCTCAATTTTACATGGCATGGATTTCTGTAAAGCTGACCAGTCGGAGGCTAAGGCTGACTCCAATGGAAACATACAGGGCACCTATGGGGATAGGGCACACATAATAGATGAGAAATCGGTAACCTACCACTAAAGATTGCTATTGAGGTAACTAAGATGCATTTCTGATGTGCATTCTTAATCCTATGCTTGAAATAAATATTTTTTGCATTGCGAAAGGGAATGATGGTCTATGCTTTCCTTTGATTGGAGCTAGACCAAATGAATAATCAGCTGAATGAGACAGAGGAACGGTTAAGATAGAGGCGAAGAGATGAGGAGCCGCCGACATTTTCGTAAGCATGAATTACTTCTACTTCCAATGACGTCTGTTGCGGTGGTAGTGGCAGTGCTTGCGGTAGATGCCTCATGAAGCAGCCATGCCAGGCGGCGACGAAGGATGAGAAGGAGGGGTGATGATCATCACAATGACCGTAGTGGTAACAGCGATAACGATACCACGATATTGTGGTTAGAATTTGGGATTTTAAGTCTTAAGACTCAAGTTCCACTCTCAAGGGGACATCATGGGGTCGAATCCCATGTTCCTCTTCACATCCACCTATGCATTGCGTTTGTTAACTGTGTTTAGTTCACCAATATAGTAATAGAATGGGTTAACGATGCTTAAGGCCCGAAATAACGTTAACGAATAACGCAGAGCAAGTTGTGCAAACATAAAATTACGTTTTGGCGGTAGAATTGACAAGATGTGCAAATTCTTGCAAAGGAACTTGTGTTGAATTCAACGAATGGGAAAGTGGACCTTCCGGATCTGTTTTCAGCATTACATGTAATTAAAACGCGTAGGAGCGGAACTCGTAAGCGGGACCAAAATTTTGATTTATAAGGCCGTGCAATTAAGGTTCATCGTAATGCAAAGAATTTTTCTTCGCTAAGAGTTCTAGTTAAGGATTTATTAAGAATTATGCTTCCTTGTTCTAAGGAATGAAAAGCTGCTTGTCAAGAATGGTTTCTAATGCACCGCGCATTTTCGAGGAGGATATTTTAGTATGTTTGACCGGAACCCACATTATTTTTTGTCAGAGAGAGAAAATACTGTTCAATAATCTATAACGTGTGCAGATAAAATCAAAATCATATAATGTTTTTTTAAGTGACACAAAGATTGCGATTATTGGAGATGTCTTCGATTCGCCTAATGGCTCTAAGCTCCTTGCATCTGCCCAGCAACGGGAATGGAGCACAGTTCGGGCTCTTGACTAAACCTGCATAATACTTTTCGTATTCATCAAGTGGTCGAGTATATGAGGAATCCAATAAAATGCTCAGAATCTTGCAAAATGAATTGTCTACGATAGCTAAACAAATGACAAGTCGACAGAAATCGTTGAGCGTAGCTACTCACTAAAATCGGACTAAGTTTTCATTTGTTTGGAACAATATTTAGTTCTGAGCCAATGCGGCACATTTTAAGTGGTTTGCATTATGTGACCCTCATTATGAGTCAAATGCTTTTCGATGCTAGACAAATCAGCACTCGATAGTGTCATGCTGAAGTTACGGCTGTCTAATATGATTTCTTGTCATCTGTCTGCAATTCATTTCGGAAAGTCAGGACTATTACCACGCTTTAAGCTCCTGTGTGGCAAATGAATTACACAGAAATGGTGGTTGTGAAACTTGGTTAAAATTCGACTGAATTTTGAGGAATTGGTCATGCTGTGTGTTACTTATGACGTGGGCATTTACATTTTTGTTTAATGTAATTCTGCCATGCGTGTTGTAGTCGACATAGCTATTTCGGTGAAGCTATTTTGATAAATACTTTTAGTTCGTTCAGACAAAAAATGTGTTAAAAACGTCAAGTAACTGTTGCTAAATTAGGCAACATAAATAACTACATAAAAGCATCATAAACGTGTGCCGTATGCCTGCATAAGGAAAAGGATCAAGGTAGTCCACGCACAGGGACAAATCAGAAGTGGCCATAGCTCAATCTTCCCTTCGTCTTCATAACAGAGAATTATTTGCAGATATATCCTTGTTAAAGTGTTATACACTTGATGGAAAAGGCAATCATGTTTCTACTTAATTGATTTTTTCATAAATAAGAATTGGAGTCCAGGCCACCATTACGCGGTGCCTACCCCAAAACTGTGAGATCATGCTATCCAGTATTGAGCATCAGTGTCTTCGCTGCAATATGAAGGTCGCTCTATTCCTCTGTTACCCAGAGGACAATCAGACTAATGACGGTGTTTCTTTGATGCATAGTAACATTGTGGTTTCGGAGACTCCACTGCACTTTTCTATGCTGACGCAAATGTTAACAAGTTTTCCAAACTTGCATCGCCTAAAGTCGGTCCTAAAAGATAGGCCCAAGCCATACCATATGTAATATATTTTGCCCTATTTTTTAGTTATTCTAGAGAGTTAGGGCCTTTTATCCTTCTAAGTAGCACACGATCAAAGTTAAACTATTTTCCTTGACCACTTCATGTCGATTCGTTGAGCCATTGTCTTCTGCACTCTTCTTTATTTCCTGTCAACAAGTTTGACGTGAGGCCTGCTTTCTTATAAATTAAAATGAATTTAGTTTCTGCAAAAAGACAGTAATCTACAAACTTCATGCACAACAGACACCTAAATAATTGCCAATTTAACTGTGTCGTTGGCATTATAACATCAAAAAATTGAAAATTGCTTCTTTTTAAACTATTATAAACGCATTGATGGATATGTTTTGGCCACTCCTGATTTTGGATAAAACAACCTTATTTTCAAGGCTGATCCCCCCCTGCTTCATAAATTCTCCCTTACTAACGGGGATGGCATCTCGATCACCCACTTTTTCTAATGCATACAACCGCGATTTGAGGCCCACCTCGTGTTTCCTCATAAATGCGTCCTGAAAACCCCGATTTTACGAATTAACCTAAGTAATAATTACTACCCATTCCACAGACCACATGCCCAGATTGAGTTCATTTGCAGTGCAGAAAACTGTGAATATTTCTTGGGCAATGCAATGCTCATCTTTTGGTATTGTATCACGAGGATGTAAATTTGAAATTATCACTGCATATTAGTCTGCCAAAGGCGTTAGCGTAAGTTAGCTTAAATTTAAGTTGCGCAACTTAGCTTTTCAGAGGCAAAGGTAGCTAGTTTGACACTTGGACTTTGTTGAGAAGTTCCCATTATAATTCTCATGACCTTTCAAATTCCAGATAACGACCAAACGCAGCTGGTATTCTAAATGCAAATATTTACCTCGTTTCACAGGTGTTGCTTGACATTAAACTTTGTTCAGAAGTAGACTTGGATGGCACACGAAAGCAATAATTACGGGTAGTTCTTCAAACTAATTTTTTGCCGATGGTAATGCTGTTGGCTTTTATCCCTCATTAAGAGCCTTTTTCTTTTGCTCTCATGAATTCGTTTTCTATCTTTCATACACTCATGACAACTATTTATTTCAAGTATGCCCGAATTTCGGAGCCTTGCTCAAACTTTACTTAAATTTGCTTAGTATAAATTGACGAGGTTTACATGCTTCATTCCATGTGTTCAGTCGGAAGATGTCGCAGCTCATATGGATCAACACGACTTTTAATTTTACTCAAATGTTGGGACACAAACGGGTTGTCTGTAGTGGGTGGCTTTTATGGTTCTAAACCATAGTACTGCATGGCTGTGGTCGTGCACAAACGCATCAGACAGGCTATTATTGCACAGGCAGTTTTAACTCGGTTGTTTTTCAGTCACCTGCATTTATTGCATATCGTGCCATCCTCAGTTCCAATGCAAATTTTAACTAAGGGCTACTGATGAGTCAACTCGATAAGTCGTTTTATAAAATTTGCTTAGATGAGTAGCAAATCGTCCAGTTTTCTTTATATAGGTGTTGAAGGGTCTAGTCGCTAACTAACAGGTAGGCAAAGTAGTTACCAATATAAGCCATTGTGCATTTTTGATGCATGGGCTCGGAAATGTGCTCCCAGTTACATTTGAGCCACTTATTTATTTATCAAAAAGCAAACACTATTAGGTAATTATGTTTAATGCTCGAATCGGTAACTGTATAAATGCATGCAATGCTGTTAATGGGACTATCCGTGGTTTGTCGCCATGCGCAGAGGCCAGATTTTGCACAATTAAAGGCACGAAAGCCTTAGAACACGTCGATTCCCATCAAAATGGAGAATGAACTCGGGATAAGAATTTTGCATAAGTGTATCCTATTTCATCAGCCGAAACAACGTGCCTTAAGCTTTAAATATTTATTGTGCTCTGATTGTGCCTATTCGAAAGGTAATCACCAGCACGATTAAAGCGTTCACACTTTGGTAATTCAGCTGTGCAATTTCAGTAAATTGGCGATCAACAACCAAGTTGCGCATGGAAGGGATACAATATAGTGAGTGGCAACCGGATTTACAGTAAAAATGCTGGTTTTTTAAGCATACCCAGAAAGTCTACATACTCTGATCCGTGGACTTTAAGATCTTCTCAAATGCTCGCAATGAAGCTGAATTTTCGTATCTTGGTATATGAGGTCAAGAATTAGATCCGTAACATCGTAATGCGATGCCGGCTAGATGTTGTATTGCAAGTGCCATCATGACATATCTGCAGTTGGGCAATGTAGAGTAAATAAGGTGAGAGGGATAAGCCGAAAAAATGGCAGAGGAGGAATGGAAGACAGGTTGAGAAAGAGAAAGGAAGATCAAAGAAGTAAAGGGAACCAGTTTATTGAAATCCTATTCGACCTCATGAAAACAATTGGTTGGAAAGCAGTAGGAGGAAAGGGCTTCGCAGATGTGGTTTTGTTGGCATCGAGCGCAAGAAGAAGATGCAGGAGGCAAGTCAGGAAGGGAAATCAAAGTCGAGAATTTTAGATGACTACGCCTTCAATTGAATGAAACGCCCAAAAGCATTCCTCTTGTAAGACTTCTGAACTCCGGCGAAGACAACCAGAGTCTGCCGCAGGCTTCAGTGCAGCCAAGTGTAGTTCAAGCCTTGCTACTCACCCAGAACCCAGCGTTAGGTGATTTAGATAAACTATAACCACACCGCACCCTCCTCTTTAGATGGGTTTCGTAAAAAACGTAGCGGATGCGGATAAATACTTTTGATGTTAGTAGCAACAAGCCAGTCATCGCAGAAAGCTTTCTTCTCTTAAACCATTTGTTCATTACTTCTGCCAAAGAATTTAAAAGTTGCAACTTGCTTTGGTGAGGGCAGTAATGTGTCCTTTTGCTCTATCTTACCTTGATTTTTGCAACTGCATAACCTGGGTCTTTTGCTGCAGCTAGCATAAGCGTGATGCCTTTTTGCGAATCGATAAGGGGAAGAACAGTAAAGGAAGAAACAAGAGTAATTAGTGAAATTGACTAGTGGCTGCGCAATGAGCTCGCTCGAATCGGACTTACAAGTAACGCCCAAATGATGTTCGCCTATGCCCAGAAAAGGCCGCTTTATGAGTCGAATAGGTCAAACGAGGCCTTCAAAAGCGCAATGTAGACTTTCTCTGAATCTTTTCAACCCTCTTTGTAGTCACTTTAAAGCATATTCTAGACGAGTTTCTCTTATTTAGCAGCATTCTCACTGACATGAATCAAATCAATCAGCTGACATAGGTGTGGTAAACTAAGGTGACAGCTGGACTATTTTAGCCTCTTAGTTTGAATGCAGTTAAAAATCCCATCCTTAGGTACAATGTCCTCCTGTATCTCTGTGTTTTTCAGCAACCCTTCTATCGAAGAGGGTACTGATGCATGCAGGCGCAATTTTACATCTACTAGGATGAATAGATAACTTGGAGTGCAATTCTTGGTGCAAGATTTCACTTGGGTCACCAATGTTACATGTGTCGCAGTCCCTGCGTGAGATTATGCCAAACTCATTAGTAAACATCGTTAAAAATCAAACTCGATGTATAATTCACCACAGGACTGAGGTAATGAGACGCAATGTGTTTATTGTGATTATAGCTATATCCATTTTACATATTAAGTCACATCTCACCTACACGGAATAATTAGAACCAGATTCAATATCTGCGAATTCAATTATTTCCGTGGGAGAAGAGCAGGCACAGCATTTGTTCGAACATCGCTGACGCCATGCCTACTTTAATAGGATGTGGATTGATTACGTTGCTCATCGATGCTGCTCCAAACTAATTGCATAATTCCCATCACAAAGACGGAGTGACCACTCTAAAATCATCACCAATTATTCTCGCGCATTCTGCCAAATTTCGCTAAATTATCAAGTTTCCCGTCAACCGCCTTTAAAGTGGATTGGCATGAAATGCCTCTAAAAGTGACTAGAAACAACGTTGAGTAGGGCGTATTCAGTTCACAGTTTGATTCTTTTTAAAGTGTAATCCATGGACTAATTAAGGTACTCAAGATGAAACCTGTAGATCACATGAACCTGGAATCCTATTTTATGGAAAACAAGCCTAAAAGCCCGTGCGCCTTGCACTGCACTACCACAAATCACTACCTATGGCCTCATATTTGCAGCCCCGCAACCCACGGATTACCCACCTCCGTGCCGCTCATAGACAGTGGTCTCAATTTCTTTGCTCTAGCCTACTACCCTGACGACGTGCATGAAGATAATGCGCAATTTTATTCAAGCAGTGTACACTTGTACCTCGTGCCCAAAATTATCCTTTATTAGGACTCAAGTCATATTGCCCTCACTGGCCATGACCAATCATATAATATTACAGATGAGAGGACAATCTAACATGCTTGACTGTTGCTTAACTCCCTACTTTACGGCGCCAGAGATTACTAATGGGAAAAATATTACATTAAAAGTGGATGTAAGGTCTGACAATTCTGGCTGCCTTAATTGCGTGTGGATCAGTTCAATCAAACGCCACATGTAGAAGCAAGGAAACAAAGCCGCAAATATCGTGTTGTTATGGCACATCAAAAATAAGTAGAATCTCAAAATGTGTGATTTTTCTAGTTTTTTCTTAAGCACAATTAATAGAAGCTTGCAGACTCAAAGGGAGTCAAGAATCTTGATTTGCATTCTTCTGTTGATTGTGCTGAAGTGGATTGTTTCACAAAGCGATCATTATGCTTTCCCCTCGAACTGATAAATTACTCCACCTCAAGCGACTTCGTCTGTGATCCCAAGCTCCACAAGGCTGTGCATGGAAAGGAAATGCCACGGTTTTCTCCAGTTAGTGGCAGTGCCGAACGGCCAAAGCCGGTCCAGTTCCTGATAGCGCTGAGGACCGGTTCCCAAACCTCAGACTTGCCATTCCACTTCCTCACAATGGCGATCGGTATCAACAAACTGATTATCCCATCGACAGATAATGAAGAGGCAGCAATAAAAGCGAAAACATCAGCAGTAATGCCCTAGATTTTGCTTGCGGTAAAGAATATGTGTACCTCGGTAACAGCCTTCACCTACAACTCGGCAACGGTACCTTAGATGTGCGCCACCAAAAACAAAAGTGCACACACAGATCGAGAGTTAGCAAAGACGAGTGTAAGTAAAACAGCAATTTTGCCCAGAGATGAGTTCAAGAATGGAATGGTTGTGCGCCTTCATAAAGAAATATCGCCTGCGCGAGCGTTGAGTGTAACACTGCGACGAGGTAAGGAGGCAAGGGTGCCAATGACACATGGCTTCATAGCAATAATATAAAGATGGTATTTTCAGAATGGTTCAACAATGGTAGAGTCAACCACGACCTCTGTTGCATAGTGCTCTTTCTCTGTAGGATATGATGGATATGAAGGCAATAGATGAAGGGCAGATAGGTAGACGGGAATGATGTGTAGCAAGCCATAAAAATGCGATTAAGCTCTAAACTCCAAGATGAACAGCCAAAAACCAATCAAAAAACAAAGTTTGATATTTTGCTGTAATTCTCATTACAGAGCCACTTTGCTGAAGTCAAGGCATCGGCTAGTCAGACATCCGCATCTTAAAATCTGGTTGTGAATCCGATATAGGGGTCTTCATTTTATCCCTCATGGTGGAAGCTGTAGCCGAATAAGCGCAAAAAATTACTCTGGGTCAATCATACCACACAGACAGCAAAACACCTCAAACATCATTACTTTTTTTATTTGGAACTGCTCTAAGTTCCTCGTGTGTTTAATCCGACAATTAAATAGGCACATTCTGTTCCACAAATAAAATGCTAAGAACTGAAAAAAAGGAGGCAGCTTCCCAATTTTCGCCATAATCTGATGCAGTCGAAATCACCAAGACTAATATATTCCATCACAATTTAAAAATTGCTGATATGCCCAAAATAAGGCGCATGATAACAGCGCTTGATTAAATCACTCAGTGGGTATCGGACATAAAGAAACAGGCACTGCAGGAGCCGAGAATTCAGCAGGACTTAGCTGGTATTATCCAGGAGTAGATGACAGAATTAGATGCACCTAAAAATTATTTAGGCAAAGACTTTCCAACCACAAGCAATTGACTTTAAAATAAAAACTTTATGATAATACACTACTATTCAATTCTGACCTGCTAAATTTCACTTCTCAAAATCTACAGAATCCTTTTTCAATATTCTTCTTAGAATATGAACAAATTTAGAACGCACATGTTGTTCCAGGCAGATGTGCGACTCCTCCAGAGTTTCTTGCCTCCTGAGCAGAGAAGGAGGTGCTGCTATCGTTAATTTACTTCAAATATACCATCGCGTGGTTTTCCTTCTTCTACAATTGCGTAAGCAATTGATAATCATCACCCTAACCGTGAAATGTTAGGCAATGCAATTTATTAATGACAGTTTTACCAAGATCCGATGAAGGTAGGGGGAAGAATAGGCGACAAATAATGATGGAGAACTCATTGCAATGAGTCCTCTAAGTCTACACTGTTCAACGCAAAACACACTCACCATTGTAAGGCACCTCTGAATGACCGAAGCGCACAGCATGCAAGAGAATGAAGCCCATTTACTCGCAGAAAATGACTTAAATTATTGTGCTTTTAACTCATTTTAGCACAATTCAGCCTACTGCCATCATCAATCGAAATGCTAAATTAAGTAAAGTTGTTTTGCATTATTAATGCATTTAATTGCCAAAAGGAATCTTCGAAACCTACTTTATGTCTCAAAATTAGCTAATGTGCTGGCAGCATTTGAAATGGCCCAGTTATATAAAAACCAAAAGAGAACGAGCGCTGTAGAACTGAAGAGGAACCTATTTGCTCAAGTATTCATGCCCACTTATAGTTGGTGATATTGTCTGGTTGCCTTATTTCATTGCATCTCTGGTATCTGCAAGAATCCGCCATGCTAATTAGTGCGCAATCAAGCCGATTTACAAAAATTTTGCAAAAAATACTTCTTACCTTCTGCAAACAGCTACTAAAACATTGGATATTCACAAATATCCATATAAAGTGCATTGAAGTATATGATGTCTCTTCAAACAAGAACAACACACTCAAACAGTTGGCGGCGCGCGTGAGTCAAAACAAGTAGAAACAGAAAAGGAACCTGTGAAAGTTATTGACTTGTTAATGCTTTAATGAGCCATGCTACCAAGTGTAATGCGAATGGTTCTGGAAATTAATCCAAAGATTCGCCTGGGATTTATTTACCGACAAAATCTACTACAAAAGCCTGCTATCTCAAAACATGTTTTTTTTACGATGGCGCTCGTTCATCTTTGTTGCAACTTTATGGCACATTTGACAACAATAAAATTCTTGGTAGAAACATTGCTGCGATTTGGCTGCGTGTATTAGCAAGCGACTTTTGATAAAATGGGTCCATTAGCAGGTCTGTTGCATTGGCAAAGGTAAACTTGGACAGGGCATAGGGTAGAAGTAGGAAAAGAGGCAGGTCGGGGCCAAAGTGATGACTACGAGGACCCACATGAGAGTAGAAGGTGGGTCTTATGAAATGTTAATAATTGTCACATGCGCATGAAGGATTGCCATTGAATTTGGAAAACCAAAAGCATAATTCCTAATGAGGAATAAAAGCCAGCATCATCTCAGGCATAAAATAGCAAAGACCATCTGAGAAGTAGCAGGCTGAATAACTACTCGCGATCTTTGTTTTCGTGCGCCATCTGGGTCATAATATGAAGTAAATATTTGAAGTTAGGGAGTCAGCTACATCCAAGTTTTAAAACATGAAAAAATAGAAATGTTTAGAAGATTTGCCAACAGGACAGGAGAGATAAAAACTAAACATATTTTTTTGCAGATTTAATCACGTGATATAAATGTATGCTAAGCTACCCTAAAATCTTTGGCAGGTTAGTAATCGGTGGCAATTTTCCAGATTGCATCCTTGTTGAACGGTACCGAAAGATGGACCTCAGAAATATTCACACAATTTTAGCACCTCAAAAGAACTAAATTTAAACACCTGCTCCGCTAAATAAAAACATAGACTACCTAGTTTGTGTCGTTAAATTGAAGCGTTTAGTGCTCATTTTTGCAAGAACACAATGGAAGTTTCAAGTCGCGGTTGTATCCACAAGGCAAAATGAGTGATTGAGGTGCCGCCTCCGTCAGCATAGTAGAAGTTATGAAGCAGACAACTGATCTACCTTGGACAATAAAGTTGCTCTGTCCAAAGGCAAATACGGCCAAAACGTCTCTGCCAATGCATTAAAACAGACAAAAAGAGCATTTTTAGTCTCTATTGTTATTTTTATGTTGCTGAAGTTAAGAAAGCAGCAATCGTTAGTTTCTTCTGCATAAAGCTTGCAGATTGCTGTCTCCAAGCAGTACCAGAATTCATTTAAAGTTATTAAAAGCCTATGGTAAAGAAGCAGTGTAATTACGTAAAATACTAATTCATATTTTAAGCTTCACAAGAGCCGTGTGATTTGCACTGCGCTAAAGCCATAAGCTTCACGTCAATTTTTATTCGCATGAAATTTGTCGACAACATTGACAATAAGTTAACAATGCCTACTAGTTTTGGTTGCACAAGCATAAATTTTCTCTAGAGGTATTTAGTTTGAACAACAACCTTATGTTTGTTTTGACAATTCTCCTCGACATCTCGTTTCGGATTATGTGCATAGGTAATTCCAGTTTGTTGATTTTTGATTGCTTCAAGAGTTCAGTTTTGATTTATTTCCTGGTCGCAATTATCAATGGCGTATTCAGAGTTTACTACCTCGTATTTGGCTAATAATTGCGCAGTTTTGCTTTAGCGTTCCCGTACTGATGGGATTCTTGTGTCGTTTAATTTACTGGATCATCCCTTATTCCTTGAGTTATTTCATTTGTTCTCCTATTGCCGTTGCCGGATTATGCTTGACAACTCCGTTCTCTCGGTTGACCCATTGTCGGAAAGTGACTACCGAAAAGTATATTGCCGCATTCCTTTTTCTAGCTTCCATGTTGTGTACCCAGGATTTTACAATGGAACATCGTATTCCTTGATACTTGGATACCGAAGTTTGAACATACTTTAATGGCACTTCTCTTAGTAAGCTGCTATAAAAGAGCAAATTTGCCAGCAAATGATATAATTTTTCCATTTAAGTTGAGGAAAATATCAGTAGTGCTGTTGTTTTTCATACAAAGTTTTTTTAGACTCCCTGTACAAAGTGAACCCTTGTGAAGGGCATACCGATTGCCTCTTCCCTGTGTGGAGTGACCAATGACTTGCATATATTCACACGGCAAAAGTTATTAAGTCTATTGAGCACGTGTTATTGAAGGTGAGATATTTTGCTCAGAAGACTGATCTCTCATTAGAGGTTAAAACGCTTTCAGTGCGTTTATTTCAGCACGGCCTAAATTTGACTAACTAATTGTAGGGTATTCGCCAAAACTGAATGTAGTAAAAGGTTGCATGTATCAGTGTCATGTAGAAACAAAGGCCGTTAGAACAAAATAGAGACCGAATATTTGTAAACCATTCCTATACGCATTTCGGCGCTAAAATCTGGAGGTGATGAGAAAAGATGAGACTAAACATCCCCACAGTGAGCAAGAAAAATATTAGCTATTTAATTAGCTAGACCTTTTGCGCAAACATTGTGCTAGAAAAGAACATGCTCCTGTAGGACAGACTCGTACTTTAGAAATTCACTGATATGATGGTAGGAAGTAAATACAGACCAGAGGATTCGAAGAGAAGGAGGAAAGATCGCTATGCATCAAAGAATTGAAAGAAATGTAACTTAGCCTTGCGCATCTTTTTGGAAGTGGCAGTTTTTCTTTGCGGAATGCTCAGCACATGCAATATGGACATGCTGCTCTAGCGTGACATTCTTAACAGCCCAGTTGACAGCTTTAAAAATAAATGAGGAACTTAGGTTAATCATTTGTTTTATTTGGGAAGACGGGCTATAGCATACATCTTCATTCTTAGGAGACCCTTGTCAAAGGGTGCTATCACAATACCCGGAGAGATGACCTCATTTTCGGATCCTTTGTCCATGTCATGAAAAGCTAGTGGTTTGGCACCATTTGTGATTGCTGCTTAAACCTTATGCATTTTAGCGCAATGTGACTGTATGGATTCGTCTGTGCACCTAAGAGACTGATATTTTAATTAGCATAACTAGGCAGTCACTTTACCTAATTGTGCTACAAATATCTTACACAGTTCAAACGCAGAGTGTTTAGATTAGGAAGTTTAAAGTAAACACTTTTTCTGTTACTTGGATTGTGTTTGTCAAAATAAGATCTAAAGTAAATACGTTTCGTTTACATTCTTTTTGCTATCAAACTGACATTTACTCCCCTTTTTCGCGGGCATGCCATTCTATTTAGCGGAATAATACCAAAAATTGCATATTTTTAAAAGCATTTGCTTTATAAGCTAAAAGTAATGCTCGTGACATTGCGATCAGCGCAAAGGAAATTCCATAGTTACTGCAAGATGCTCAACAAAGGAATCCGAAAAATTCTGCAGCTGATCCATCTACATTTAGTACTGAACCGTTCTTACTCATATATCAAACGTCGTTGGACGGGGACCTTAGACCAAATGCCGCGATTTGCACAATAACCCTCTTGACTTAAACTTTGTTCCGTTATCATAATAACAAAACAATATGACTAATGCTTAATAAGGCCTCAAAATTTGTGCGGAATCAACAAAAGTGAACCTATACATCGCAACTTTGTTTTCCGGTTGTGTGGTTCATGTAGCTGTGAGGATGTGTTTTCGCACCTGCAAAGGTACTACTTCTACGTATTTGCGGCTGCGAGAGTATATGATCAAATGTCTTACGGAACGAAGCCCTAATGTGCTTCATTAAATGGGAGCTGTTGCTGTAATTCCCAACTGTGGACAAATGGGTCCACTGAATCAGTTTGGAATTTTCTATGAAATATGATTGACCTTGGCATTCCAAATTGGTTCCAAATTTATACGATTTCTTCTCGCACACTAAACCACGTCAGAGCCAAGGTCATCTAAAGTAATGTATAATTATGCGAATTATAAAGTCTCTGAAGCTTTAATTTCCCTGATAGCAGGAACGAATTTATATGGACTTGCGCTATCTGCATTCGTGGACTAGAACCAAAGGTACGACCCGTTGATAATGTCTTGTAGGGGCCTAAATTCATGCTTGTTGACACAAGCGCATTTGTACATGCCGATGGAGGTGGAATTACTGTGGTTGCTCTCATCAGGCCTGCTCTCTAATCGATCTTCATAAAGGGGTACACAGTCTAATTACTCCGATTAATAAGCACCAAGTTTTGCTTTGAGCGATCAGGCGTCAGCATTTATTATCACCACCTCACCTTATTGAACAAAGGGTGAATAATTTGCAAGCTTTCGTTTTCTAGTTCTTCTTGGGGTGCTGTCATGAATCTCCTCCATTAACTCTTCCTCTATGTAACTTAATTCACATTAGGGACAAGTGTAGCATGGTTTGCTTACTGCGTTTACACTTGCAGTCTGCATTGGGATTGCTGCCACTTGTCGTTTATAGGCCCCCCCTTATTATCAAAAGTCCGCTAATATTTACTGTAAATTAATATGTGCCTAACTGTTTTACTCTTAGCTCCAAACCGCTTACAAGTAGTAGGAACTTTTGTATAATTTACTCAGAAAAGTGTGTTTAAAGTAAGCGATAGTCCTTAATTAAAAAAACGCCTGCTAACTTAGTACGACTTTGAGGAGTAAGGCTGTACTACTAACGTGACACGAGTAGCTATTGTAGCGTATTTTCAGAACGGACAGGTCATAAATACGCAAATCTGTTGCATCCATGTCAGCGAGTATTGTAGTAATCGGCTTTACTCATGCGTTTTTGCCATTCTTTTATTGTTACGTTGTTATGCGGAAGATCTAATAGGAACAAAGGCATTAATAGAGGCTAAGTGCTATTTAAGTATTAAAAATTTAGGCCATAGCACAAAGCATGCACTCCATCATGTACGCATTGTATACAAAACGTGATTGCTCTTATTTCTAGATTGCGTGGGTTATAAGAACTATTCTAGAACTTAACTTTGGCCTTTACCAGACCTAAGGAAATTTTGATTCACAGATTCCATAGGATTTATGGCAATACGAGCTTTCGCAGCGAGTTGCTTTTAACCATCGCAGCATTATTAAAATTATCCAGCAATAATAGCAAAGCCTAAAACGTGCAGAAAAGTAGTGTTTACTAATATAAATATTAGGTTCATGAATTACACAGACTGACAATCAAATAACTTTCATCGGACTACGTGTGCACGCTGCTCACCCGGTGCCGGTTGTACAAATCAGATTGGAACGTGGTACATATTCACACGGCCTGCAAACTTTTAAGAGTTCGCTGATTTAAACGAACAGAAACTGGCGTCCTTAGCCTTTGCCTCCACACGAAGACACCAAATGAGTTCTGTCGCATTACCGACTTCTGCTCGCAAGCTCCTCAATTAATAAATCTTTTTGCTCCTGATTCGATCTAAACGAAATCATTAGGGTGCTTCGCCAACCTGATTTTGGTATGCTACTTTCTAAAGCACTTTTTTATACCTAACGATATCATCCAGTCATAATTTCTAGGTGATTTACTTGCCACCGGTCTTCAATTTCGGCCCACCTACATTTGTGCCCTTTCGTAGAAACGGTTCTTTGAGATTAGGCTATTAACTTTGCATGATCATAGCTTCTGATCTTCAATCAACAAATAGGCTCAAAGATTTTACCTGCGGGTAACATTTCTAAGCTATGGTTAATTCACCGACTCCTAAGCACTTTCGAGAAGGCAACGTTGTCGCGTACATTGATACTAACTAAGGACATTTGTTAAATATGAATATCACCTATTCATTCAACCGATTTCGATAATTATTTGCAAGGCGTAGCAAAGATGATGTGCAAAAGCCGATTGTTTCACTTTTGTTGCTGCTCTGCGAGGATTTTGACTCTCAGTGGAAGAAGCCGTGAAAGTCCAAAAATTTTAAGCGTTTCTAAACTGGTTAAGCGGATCTAAACACCGGTTCGTTGGACTTAATCTTTTCTCAAGCTGCAATATTCTGCGTGGTAGGAAGTAGATTATCAGCCTGTAGAAAGACTTATAGATACTTTAAATCAGGAAACATGATGCACTTCTTCCTATAAAGTAAAAATGGCCATTCCTTCAAACAATGGCGACTTAGCCACCACACGTTCAAGTTGCATTTTCCAAAATGACTTTTAAACGTTAAAGATACTAATGCGGATTGATGCTATTATAAGTTAAGAATGGTAGATTCCGTCTTTACTATAAGTCAGCAAGCAGTCCAAAGTCTTACAAACGCTAAAATTTTGCAATTTCAATGGCGCTAATGCCAGAATAATCGATCTCATCGTGTCACTAATTAAAAGTGAATAAGCCACCCAAATTGCATAAATTTCAAGACTGAATTTGATTTGCTGTGTCGTTTTTTAATTTTATTGTTCACTGGTTACCATAAAGATGCAAATATAAAATTGAAAATAGAGAATTAACTATTGAATTATAGGGCAAGCGGTGGTCGCGGGTGACCGCAATCGATGAGTGGATGCGATTTGATACTGACTGTTCTTGAGAGTGGTAGAGACTAGGACTAGCAGAGATAGACAGCGAGCATGAGAGAATTAGTACAAAAGAGCAAATGGTGTCTATAAGTGGGATTGTGGGAGTGGAAGGAGGATGGAAATTAGAGATACAGGAGGTTGGCGAGATATTGCTTACTGAGAAGGAAGTGGGCAGGGTGCACACAAATGCTTGCCGCTATTTGAGATCGATTCATAGGAGAGTAAATAAGGGAAAATCGAAGAGTGGACAGGTGAAGGATTAGCAGGGAATAGAAAGAATTACTCACAAATGCTAAGAAGTGTTGTGCGAGGCAGCCTGCAATGGTGGCTGCGATTGGCGGCTGTGTGATAGGCAGGGAGCAAGTGATGACAGTCTAAAGCTATGAATGAATGTCTACACAGCTAAAATTTCCTACTAGTGCATCCCTATCTACTGTTCTAGGAAATCTATGATTCTAATATAAAATAGCGTTAAGCCGCAAATTTTTAGTTAGTGTTTTCTTACATTGTCGAATTGGTATTCCCCCTTAAGCAGTTATTTTTTTATTCTAGGCAGTCAGAACTTGGTCTAATATGGCTAACTACACTTAAAAATTGGTTGACATTATAATTTCACCAAAAACCGGGGCACTGTCCTCAATGCATTTTCAAGTTTATCTCTGCCTTAATAAACTCTGTAGCTCCATTTTTTTACAATTCTGCGGAATGGTGGCCCTCCGTGCAGCTTCCTTATTCGTGTTAACAGTGTTAACCATAAGCGGAATAGAAGTATTTGCTCCTTACTTATGATATTTGTTTTCATTTTAAACCCTACCTACTTTTATAGACATCTGACAAAAATAGATTCTACTCTTTCGACGCCTTGGACATTGATGGCAACAATGTATCCATGAAGAAATACAGGTACATTTACCATATTTGTCCTTCATGTAGCCATTCTCTTTTTGTTCTTTGGAGACAACGTTGTCATTTTTGTAAACGTCGTCACTCAATGAGGTTTGACTAAAAAGAACTACGCCCAGCTGCTAGACCTGTATACCCAATATAGTAGCCAGGGCCTTAGTATTCTTGCCTTCCCCTGCAACCAATTTCGAAATCAGGTATGCCATATTTGTAAATTCTGAAACCATGTAACATTGTTTGTTAAAAACAAATTTCACTTTCAGGAACCGGGGACCAATGCTGAAATTAAAGAAACTGCACGAAAGAAATTTGGGCTTACATTCGACTTCTTTAGTAAAGTTGACGTCAACGGTCCTAATGCCTTGCTCCTCTTTATTTACCTTCAAAACATTCTTGAGGATAAGCCTACCAAGTAAGCTGATGCCTTTGCGCAGAGTTATTGACAGAATTTTGCGTCATCTTTTGTCTCCTGAAGCCTTGAATACGCATGCGTGAATAGAGACGGTGGGTGCTGCCATTTAGCAATGGGACCTTTGGGCTAGGGTGGTAGGGTCTCCTCCTTGGCCGAGTTATTTCCGCTTTTATGTTATTTAGTGTAGTTTGGACATAGGCTACTGAGTTTTTATCTCGTGAGTTGCAATCATGGGTATTTTGCTTTTGAGATTAACCTTTTGCTTTTTTACAATCTTAGTGAAATCAAGTGGAACTTCACAAAGTTCCTCATTGATAGAAATGGCGTTCCCTACAAGCGTTACTCCCCCGCCACTGATCCAAAGGTAATCAAAAACACTTTTTTTAAACTTCTTGATATACTTTATAATCATTTGCTATCTCCGCTTAATATTTTATATTTTGGGTTTCTATTGGTATGGCACTTTAATGAAAGGGATCCTGCTATCATTAAATACCAATCATTTTTACCTTCCAATCAGCCACCAAAAATTAAGATGTGGGGCCGTTTGGTTCGGACGCACTAGGCTAGCATCTATTCAAAGCCTCTACTTCAGAACTAAAGAATTGCTATGCTTCAATAACATAAAGCGTTTGACTTCGTCCCCGAAAACCTGTTGGTAGTGTAGCGACGTAAATTTAAATTATATAGCCGTTCTTTAATATTTTTCAAGGGAACGTACGTTGATGTCTAGGCTGTTCCCAGCATTATAATATAAAAATTAAAACTATTTAAAGTATAATTTGATTTCTAGGCATTAAGTTACTCTGCAAACTGGACACGCTGAATGCGATCAAGAAAATTGCATTGAGGGCCCTCACACTTGTACACTTTAAATCACCAAGGCTGATTACTCAACGATTTCTCAATGTCCGTAATATCATCTTAGGGTATTTCGAGTTTTAAGTATTTTGTCATCTGGTAACTAACAACAATATCAAAAATGGCTTAATGTTCGAGTCGAAAGCTTTAGGACTGCATAGTCGCAATTCGATACGCAACATGTATAAAGCAATGTCGCCGCTTGCAAATGTGGCACAAATATCGATTTTACTTGAGTAACTAAATCATTGGTCATTTTAAATGCTTGCAATCTGTTTGCGGCAGCACTTAGCGACTCTAGAGGCGATTCATCAGCCATCTGAGGTATGCGATTTATGTGCCTGGATCTGAATTCCTACTCATTTTTATTTAATTCCCTTGCCTTTGAAGGACATGACAAAAGACATAGAAATGCTGTTATCCACTCCTTGAGTGTCTACTTTGTCGATTGGTCCTTCGCGAATTTTTCGTCTCTAAAACTTGATAATTTATGTGCCGCCGTGTCTCTTATGACAAAGCTGATGGAAACTCATTAGCCGCATCAGCTTTCGATGATCCCTGCAAATTGGTATACTTTGCAGAGATGACGCAGCGTGCATTATCCCCGACTTAATTTCCTACCTTTGCCTCTGCTGAAGGTTTTGCGTTTTCTCATTGCCTACTTCCTTTCTTGTTACCCTTATCAATATTGAGCTGGTTAGGTATTAAATAAACGTTCAAATGAGTAAAGGGGGACTTTCAATAAATGTGTTATAAGATTGCCTAGTAATATTATTATTATGTATTTTATGCGCCATGCAAGCATCTCGCTCTAATTTAACAGAGAATACCAGCATTAATGCTGATGCAGGTTTTCCATTTCCCGCAGATTTTTATCTTACCGTGGCGGTATGGTGGCATAGCGCACCTTCACTTTTCAAAGTGAATTTAGGGTGCGATACCAATCACGCAACTAGACTTTGTGTCCTGGATCGGATAGCATACCATTAGAGCATTGTGTAACCTACTTAACAAAGCTATATCAAATCGCCGATTCGCTGACTCTTTTACCTATTCGTGCACAAATGCAGCCAGCACCCTTTGGGTCAAAGGTGCATAAGACTTTTGAGGGCTGATGTCTGCGGAATTCAATTGATTTGTTGATTGCTGCAAATATACCTTCGGATGATTTTCTAGCGACGCTGATAGACTTCTTACCTTTGCTCTTTAATTTTGCGTTCTAATCACTTTCAGAAATTTCAAACATTCTTGACGCTTCCATCTACTAGTTTTTCTGCATTTATGCCATCAATTACAAGGCCGGATTATGAGTGTGGATAATCTTTGATTAGTTGAAGTGATGCGCAATGCGTAATCATAGACTTGTCTTATTAACCATATCCCTAACCTTCCGATTCCTTAAATTATTCTCTCTGGATGAGTCCGAAAGGAATTTGCCACCCGGAAATAGGAGTGCGCTGACAAATGTTTGTGCCGCACTTTCGTTGAGCTTATTAGGTATATTTTAGGCACGTACAAGGAGACTGGTGCGGATACAGAGGACTTTTTGTCCACACCTATGTCTTCTCGTTTAGCGAATAACCACCTACCAGAACGCTGCATCTTTTAGTTATGACTTATAGTAAGGATCAATAAAGCAGCAGCCACAGATTATTGACAAGTAAAGGCCATTTCTTATCCAACTGGTAAGGTTGGGCAGCAGTAAGCAGAAGGGGGACACTCATGGCATAAATGAGACGAAGATGTAAATAGAGCGTCCAAATTTCAACAACCCGCAACATGACAATAGTGCTAGTAAATTTGCGCACCTCGAACGCAGCTGAGATCGACATTGTACATACATTAAACCAAGCAAACCCTAGGTAAAAGGCCGCAACTTGTAGTAACGCAAATTTACACATTATTTCCAACGCCACTATCCCTCCTGACATCGCCTCATTGCCTTCCTGATATACACAGGTATGGATAATCTACTTTCATTTGAAATTAATGAACCGCACAAAACAGGTTAGAACTGGGCCAGCACTAACTAACCGGTAGAGCCACAGAGTTTCCTTAGCTTGGCAAATTACTGCAGGCGTTTCGCCAAAGACTTTGCAAAAAAAGGCTGGCCTCTGCAAAAAGTGACCACAAAGCTGGAAAACAAGTGTTTCAAGTCAGAGAACGAGCATGACGAAGTAAAACACAGAGGCAAGTGATGCCTGCCCCATGAAGCCATCTCGCAACGCGTGTCACCGATCCAGTCAGAAAAGGTTAATCACACAAATAACCACCATACATACACGTGTACGCATTCCACCGCCTTTTAAATTCATTTTGCTTCCAACGTTATTTTCGTCCCCACCATCTAGTTCTTTGTCACTGTGTTTGTCCCGCCTAGTTATCTTAGTTCACCCCTCATCCTTCACCTCCGCCACCTACCTTGCAATCTCTCTGTGACCTCCTAACTTCCTATCCTGCCCTTTGAAAGTCGTCAAAGAGCCAACGTAGATAGAAATTGTAGAAATTAGGGATAGTCATGCTGCCACCCTCTCCTACTTCTCTGCTTCCTCTTAACCTCCTCACCAACCTCATTTACATGCGTCGTCGTTTAAGCATTGCCACAACTAGTGTTTTAGAGTATATCACATATCAAGATAATAGCTGTGTGTAGCGTCTTTAAGTGAGCCCCTTAATAGAAACCTCCGTTCTTTCTACGAATTTTATTGCTACATACCCCACTCTAATACATAAATAAGGAAATGGATAAACGACTTTATTCGGAAGAATATGGAAAAATGAGAACAAAGAATTAGGAACGCAGTGCACAGCACCGTGCAACCACATTCTGCACTTCCTCCACCTCTCCTCTACTTCTCTTCTGTGGACGTATTGTCTTCGCCTCCCACTTAGCTATTCTTTCGTGAATTTCAGCTCAACAGTCATGATGCTTCCCCTCCACTGGACAAGGACAATCACCGTCATTGTCCTACCTGGTGGAAGGCATTCATTAACCTAGGCATGCGGTTAGGAATAAGCAGCAGAAGCGCATCTTTACTAGCTCTATAGCAATTTGCAGGTGTTGGCCACCAATATCTTTACTAAAAATTTGTACCTCGCATTTCCCTCACTGCCGCCTAATACCCAAAGGCATCCGTTCGAAGAGTACGTCAGTGGTAAAAAGCTGTTGGCAAGCGATCCAGACAGGACAGCATACTTCATTCATTCATGCGTTGTGATGCACAGAATTTAGCTTAGGTGAAAAAAAACAAAGTTGAGTGATGTCGGATCCTACAATGCCACCTGCAAGGGATGATGTCCAAAGCCTACACTAAGCGCCGCTGAGACACCACGCAACTACATGTGCTGTTAATCGATTTGCACGAGCCAGATTCGATTTGGTCTACCACACAATTAAGAGTCAGACATGCTCGAATACGTACTGTATCGTCATCTGCTATTTTTCTTGTTCTGTGGTTTCAGCTAGTCGTCAATTCCTCCCTACCCGTTCGATAGGAGTAAGCGGGATTATCTGATTGACATCTCGCCATGTGAACGGCGGTGGCGTTCCACTCACTTTGGTGTGCCGTATGGTCACGAATTTTCATCTTTATATCCTGAGATTATCCAAAAGCGAGGTTTACCAAACTAGCAGAAAATATGTGAAATGTATGTGGCAAGCGCATCATCTATTTTACTAAATATTGATTTGCCAGTCTAAGTAAGAAGCTTAATCTACGTAATGCCATGGTTCAAATTCTTTCAGCTCGCCACCCAATGGGCGATCACTTAGCATGTTTGATAAGTTTCATCCTTTCTGAATGCGCAGCAGAAACGCAAGATCATTGACAAAAACAAATTATATTTGGAATGTTCAGCGAACGCGATGGAGTTGTAAAAAAATGCAATTAGGTGATGAAGCTAACAACAAAAAGAGAATTCGGTCTAAACTAAGTGAAGGTGAGCTCTATCCAAAGAAAGATTAGTATATTAAAAATAAGGGCCATATTTCTGGCGAAACGCAATATGTTTACATGGTAGCATTTTGAGATAGCGCAGATGCACGGCATTTTGCATTGTGTTTATTTTATCCCTAGTCTATCCTCGATAGAATTATTTGCGAGTCTCCTTAAAAGTCCTTCATAGTGATCAAAAGAATAGGATTAAACATGAACATGATGTGTACTACTGGCCACTGGGTGGGCGTTATCAGGATAAAGGGTACATTTGGGTCTTGCTCACTCTTGTGCGAATGCCAGCAACACATCTGCAAGCAGAGCATACAGCTGAGCGAATCCTACACACGAAAAAATTTACTTTAGTGCATTTCTTCTCCAGACGGGATGACAGCTACTGCTACCTTCCAATTAGATTGCATAAAAGTAATGGGAAATAAATATTTTGTTGCACATATCAACAAGCCCAGAGATCCAATCAAAAACGAAATGCAAAAGTCTAAGACATTTAAACATGATGAGGGCATAACAACTAAAAGGCAATCACTTAAATGCCGTCCCCTTGAACTCGAGGTTACATACCAACGCCAGAATTGACTGATTCTGCTATAGAAACCATACATGGATGGCGGAGGACTGATTTTGGTTCATATTATGTTCCTATTAATGGAAGGATTGTAGTAAAATTAAAAAATTCGCGACGTCGTCACTTTATAGAAAGAACTCTAAGCGGGATCGTAGCTGGTACTGCATGGATGGCTTTGACTTCTATAGAATTCCTCTGGTGTGTCCTCTATATATGCTCAGTTCACTCATTGGCTAATGGGCGACTACCGCGTCCTCTCTATTAGATAATTAGACTGAAGTGACCAATGCGAGAATAGAGAACATAATTGGACGAAGTGATGAGTCTATACAGCTTCTGGGGAATAGCTTTGGGCCTCACGCCATAGGCAAACAGGTTAGCTCCCTGTATAACTGTTCCCTGTCTAGATTTAGAACAGACAAACTTCAAATATGTCCGCCGATGGTTAACAAGTCCATTAACGCCTATGTTTTTTTTCTGACTTTGCCAAACAGGTACGAATCCTGATAGCCTTTTTGCGGCACATCGACTCATACATGTAGGAAGGGTCCCGTATGCACGACTATTGGAGTGGAATCGAGGTAACCGACTCTCGAGTGCGATTTGCTTTTTGACCAAATATGGAGTTGATTATTTCATCTTGTTCGGTTTATATGTCTATTATCTTACAAACAGTATTAGCACAAGTACAAATGTAGATGTGATGAAGTGGGTAAATGTTAGCTGCTTTCTACGTAGGCAAAGCGATGACTAGGTACGCATAATTATCGAGTGGCGCAAACGGATGCGAAGCGGAGCAAACTCATTCAATCAACTTAGAAATTAATTGAGTATGGGGGATAGAAACGTGATTTTTGAACTAAATTACTAAAGACTCGTACGTAGCAAGACTTCTGATTAGTATTCCATGAAGTTGGTATAGTTATTTGGAATAGTTAATCTTGTTCGATGAAGTATACCGCAAGATTCCAAACACGGCTTTGTGCCATAAGCAAGCCCTATCTCTGCGTGCTAGCACAGTCACCAGCGCCAACGTACGTGTAAACATTGTCAGAAGACACGGCAAATGTCTCGATATTCACTTGGGTTGATTGATGGCATGCTGTAAGTTCATGGGTGTATCTCATTTTTTCAGAGTTCGCCAGCTATTTCAATTCCAAGGAGGACAAAGTGTCATCTGAGGTAGGCACGATTGAACTCTGAGATGCAAAAGATTAAAAATTGGTGTATAACGAGCTAAAGCGAGAACGACTTGAAGGATGTCCTTCAGTTTAGGACTGCGCTATTGTTTTATTTGCTATTATTCTCGTAAACCTAGTCCGTAATGAAACTTTGACCAAATAAATACTCAAATGCTACTAGCAAACTGCAGCATCATTTGACGTCGAGTTCTCGTTAAACGGTCATTCCTGGACAATCACTACATCTATATGCATATGGCAAACTTTTGAAACAATGAAATCCCTGTATTGAACACAACATAGGGGAGTTATTCTTACTTTCTATCGAATAGTTCCATATTTCGCTACGCCCTCCATTCTTGGTTGCAAAGCGCTCCGTTTGACTGTAAGAACAAAGAATCTACCAGTCAGTCAGGATTTATTTCATGGCCTGCAGTGGTATGAGCAAATGCTATAGTAGTCTATGCAACAGTGCGCGAATTTCCGATGTTTCCTCGTGCTATTAAATTTCGCGGCAAAAGTCATGCTGCTGTAATTTTTAGCGGTACTGGTGTGTTAACGAAACGCTACGTATGCAAATTTGGATATCATCCACCTGCCTCATTGTATTACATTGATTATTATATTACATTACATCGCAATTGTTTCATGTACAAATGCATGTTCAGTCCTGAAATGCGGTTTAGTTCGAATACGGTGCTATTTATGACAAATGCGTCCTTCAGAACAATGGGTTGTGAGCCCCGTTACTGTATTTAAGGTGTCAAATCTTGCAGGAGCGTGTCTGAGCACCTTCTTTGCAGCGTGGAAAATTTTATGAAGAATCGCACATTGAGAAATGATAAGTAAATAATCGGTGTTTTTAAAGTATGCGTCAACGCAGTTGCAATTTTCTTTTGTACCTTTCAAATGTGAATAGTGAGAAGAAAAACATTCGTTAACTTCAGAATTGTGATAAGCGTGTCAGTGATGCTCGCTTAGTCACATGTTTGGCGTGAGCTGGCTACTTGTCAAGTGAAAGGTCACTTTCGTGCGTATATATTGCTAGCCGTAATTTAGTCACCAGAAGGCAATGTGAATTTAGCAGGGGGAAGTTTGTCCTCATAGGGCATCAAATCTAGGAGTCCGAATCTGTGCAACTGTTGTATAATTCTAAAATAGTAGAACTGATGAGTGCATTCTCATCTCATCTGCTTCCCGAATTCATGACCCTAAGAGGCGTTTTGGACTTTAGTGATCCATTAATATCTTGTGCTTATTTTCGTCAGACATTCCCCTTAGGCGATCATCGAACGCATTGATTGATATCGTCAATGCCGAAGGAAGGCTTTGACCATGGCAGCTACTGGTTGGAGCAGTTTAGGCCGAAAAAGATTTCCCTACAAAAGTCGTCAGCGGTACGGGTTCTGATATCTGTTAAGGAGTTCGTTTTAATCCTAAAGAATGGCCACAACAGGGCTCGGATTTGAAAACTGACAGCGTCAGGTAGCTGTTAAAGGCACGGGCCGTTCCGACTGCTTCCATGATTCTTTTACACAGTTCATCAACAGCCGCATTTTGCTGCAAATTACCTGGTCTACATTAGAATCAATAATCGTCGCTAACTACAATAAGTTATTGATCATGTAAGGACTATATTACAACACAATTTCAAATACTTGCAAATACTGAGAAATTATTGCTTAAGGCGGTTGATTAATCAAGTTTTCTCGGATCAGAAAAAAGTACCAATATGCCACGCTTGGGATAATTATGGTCGATAAATTCACGCATCAGGACACATCGAGTCCTACTCTATTCAGCGTGAATTTAAAAAGAAGAACCACATTAAACGGTACACATTTGATCAAGATTGCACAATGTGCTTCGTAGTAGATCTCGTTAACCTCCAATTTGTGCCTAAGCATCATCATAGGTAGGACAATTCGTTCAAATGGCTTTGGATCGCAGATTCCTACTCGATAAAATGATTTAGAGGTTTGTCTCTCACTAGAAAAACTAAAACTTATCTGCAACGGGTAAACTTAGTGATTTATTTGTAAAAGCACCTTGTCAGTGCAAAGCTTTTCTGCGTGGAAGTCAAATTCGAGTTCAGTGATGTGGAGAAATTAGGCCAACTAACTTGGACAACTGATAAATTCAATGCTAATCAGAAGCCCATTTGCCCTTCTTCAGCGCGCTGAGTATGATGACATTCACAGTAAAAAGTGATGAAATTCAAAGTATTTATGTCCATTTCTATGAGACGAGTGGACAGATTAGGTAGTGGCATATAGAGTCTGGAAGTTTACTTCTGTTTTAAGTAAAATGCCCTCCGTTTCTTCACAAGATTTGCGTTCAATGAATGTTTTGCGCCCGAAACTTGTGACCAGGCAAACAAAATTCGCTACAATAATTTTTTACAAATTGCTGAAAATATGACAGATAGAGAAAGTGCATGAATTTAGTAGCGAAATTTAGGTGATGACCTTTATTAGAGTAGTGGTTTGCCTTTAGGAAAACGCAGAATCATTCACGACATACCATATGATTCACACACTGGAAGAAATTTGAAATGTGAGCTATACATGTCTTTGTCTGGTGCATCGGCATAGAATTTGTCTCACAGGAAGAACGGAATGTTGAAGACCTGGAGACAGGAATAAAAAAATATTTTATTTGCGTATAGTGGGCATAAACGACGCAGATACACCGCGATTCGCCCCTTAGACTTCGCAGCTAACCACCAAAATACGAACAGTAGCGACATTTACGGCCACCTAACACAAACAGTGTAGCATTAACAGTGGGATCGGAAAGTCGGTAGAAAAGGAGTACGGTGGTAAAAGCTAGTGGCAGCGAGCCGAGGTTAATAACATTCGTCTACCACTTTCATAAAGCATTTCTCCTGTAGATCAGCAAAATACTTAGCGGAACCCAAAATTGTAAGGCAATCTTCCTTAACCAAGCTGAATAATTTTCTGTGGGAATCCCCATTTTTTGACTTTACGCCTTTAAAAAGCAAGGAAAGCAAACAAATTGGTTGAATGACTACCGCATTTTAACTGAGTTCCATTGGCTTTCTATTTGTACCAGCATACATCCACACATGAAGGCGAGTGAGTGGATTTCGGTTGTCAAGCATCACAAGTTATGTTGTTGCAGTACAGTATGATGTTACCTTTAGCTTCCATAAAGGACTCACTGTCTAGGTCTGTGGCCTGCTTATAGTGAGCAAGAAACACGTATTCTGTCTGTTTCGATCTGTATTTGAGAAACGTAGAAAAGCTGCAATCAATTGCGCCTAAGAGACTACTAGATAATGGAACCTCACTCAAACAAAGGTAGTGCTTTAATCTAGTCTCCTCGATAAATGCACGACCATCCTCTACCGACCAGTGCGCATGCAAGATGCACTAAATACGACCGAAGTCTAATTTGGGTGATATTCTACCTCAGGTGCACTATCCATTCCAGTTAGCTTTGCAGGTTTGCTATTTTTTTAATCGCATACAGATTGTTAAGCATTTCTCTAGATACTGCACAGTCATTAATCATTATGATGTAAAGAGGAGATTACTATGGTTCGCATCATTAAGGTTATAAAAAATAACGTATGAGGTCCAAAGAGTTCGATTCTGAATAATTTTATATGACTTTTGTTTTGTTGCTGCTCTGGTAAGTGCAATAACATAGGGTCAGTCGGACAGTTCATCTCATTTTGCAAAGGCCACTACTGCGTCATTTTGGGAATGAGAAGCGAGGAAACTGCATATCATTGCACATTATCCTATTATTGGCGCGAATCCTAAACAATGGTATCGAATCTGCAAGCTCGTCATTACTGTGTTGGCAGATTTCTCTGCAGATAGTATCGTAATCTTGTAATACACAGTACCTGGATCCGAAATGCTTACAAATGGGTTCAGACCAACAACGTTGGAACTAGTAAGGTCAGCGCAGTGCTTAAAAAGAGCTGAGTTGTTGCAAAAGGAAAGGCTCTCAAATCTCGTTTTGCAAACCACATTACGAGGCGCATCTGCACTAATACTTTTCACACATCAGAGCGACTTGTGACTGTCTGTGATTTGCTTAAATTTATGGGATTCGATTCGCTGGTAGCTCACTTCATTCCGACGATGTCGGTCTCTCAACCCTGTATAATATATTGGTTAGCAGCGACGATTTTGCAGTCGTGAGTGCAAAAGTGTACCTTAGTTACCTGCTTTCCTAGACAATTGTGATGCATAATTAAAACCACCTATTTGCACAAACATCGATTTTAAAAAAGTAAACGAATACCTGAGTTAGTATGCAAGCACGTGAAGCAGGTGGTGCACGCAGTGCTCACACATGTTTCTGTTGACACCAATTAACAACAACGTACAAGCATTCCTAGAGTTCATTCCGCCCATTTCTATGCCTTGCATTCGGCGCATACTGAGTCTTTCCTGCTGTTCCATGTGCCAAGCACTCTAGAAGAAAGTGGTATTGGTCGGAACTCTCGCTAAAGCTGCCTAACTTGCTTTGGTCGAACTAGAAGACAGACTAGGAGGGAATTTGTTTATTCATTTCTGCACGTATTGGCACTGCTATCGACTTAGCCAAGAATCATGTGGGAGGGTAGAACTTGAAAGACCTTTGCGAAACACTTGCCTCCACTCATAGGTAAGGGTTTAAAACCAATGACAGCCTTCCTTACATTCTTGCTCTCATCCTAAAATTCGTCATAAATCAGAATGCAGTTATCCCAAGTTGGAATCGCATAACGGTTTCCGTTGCACTGTGACTCTAGGTTGTACGACCAAAACTTCAGCATAACTAAAAGTTGGTGGAATTAGGGGATTGGGTGAGCGTGCAAAGATTAGTCTGAATATTTCACCATGTTACAAGTCGTTATGCCCTTTTACGCACTGCTCTCATAATTCTTTCACTTATTCCGTGCAGCTGCATTGGGCAGTATACCGTCTCAGAGATGCTACTTTGCTGGTAAGTGTACAACAAAGGCAAGGAAATGTGTAAATCATGGCAGCTTATCACACAATCATTATGCTGAAAAATAAATCTTCCCATGCGTGACGACTTCAACAAATGAGTATTACCCGAAATCGCATGTTCACCTACAAGCACGCTATGCATCTATCACACAGCAATAACCACTCGCGTGGCTTGAGTGAGCACGTTTGATGCAAGAAGAATGAATAGACCAGGAAACGTTGAGGTACGTGTGCCTCGCGAAAGCCTACGCGCTGATAGAAGACCCACCTACCAGAGCAGTATGTAGGGCGAAGGAAATGAATGACAAGCAAGCGGATGGTTTAACTGTTCTCCAATAGTGTTAATAATAACAAGCCCTTTATCACACGGTCTTATCGAACGAAAAGTATGGAGCGGTTAACAGTTTCTTGCCCTATGTATATCAGAGTTTACTCTAAAATATTTTTATTTTGCGGGACTTAATGTTTCGGAATCATTCCAATTTGTCTCATTTTATGTCGCTTCACCGTTGTCGCTTTCGTGTGCATACAACAAGGTCCGACAATCTCATACACACGCACGTCTTGGAAGTGGCTACTCTCGCTCATCTACCAGTAAGTCAATTTTAATTATCTCACGAAATCTTCATCAGGGCATGCAAATGACCTGGTTTTTGCACCCCATTTAGAGTATCAACCCACTAATGTAGAGGTTAATTCCAACAAATGCTAGAACTTGATGAACTGAATGGTCTTAGCCGTAAGCTATATAATTTGGGCGAGCCGTGGCTGGTAAGGGAATCTGTAATAAGTAATGATCCATCGTCTCATCTGTTAGTGTATTACGATTGGCTTCTCATTTTTAGTCTTGGTTCTCAGGCCTTAGTATTGAGTGAAATGATCGCATAGGCAGGGAGAACAGTGACCAAGGCTGTGCTCATTCAGTTTGCTCTTCATCCTCAGTTGCAGATGATGCTCCCTCTACTTACCTATTCGTAGTCACTGATGCCTCTCACTTAAAATGCGCAATGAAACAAGCATTGCAACAGGATTGCTACTTTCCAAAACTGTTCAGCCTCTAGATGAACAATAAGGTGCGGTCATCAATTACTGGATGTCTGTACGACCACGAACTAATTAACCATTAAATGGTTCGTGCAAAACACAAACAGGATTAATTCGTTTTGCCATTCAACCAAGACTAATGTTAACGAACAAACACTCTATTTTCGATTGCTGCCTTAAATTAATGAAAAATAAACGTGTGCGGGTGATCTGAGCAGCGTTTGCCAATGTGAATGCGAGACATAAATGAAGTAGCAGTGTACGAAATTCGTAAATAGTGTTATGTTTTCTGCATTATGGAATTACTGCTAGCGGGCAACCACTGAAAAAACATTCTTGGCCTTATCATTGCCATTCCTGACACCTTATGTCTAGGAATGCTTTAGAACCCCAAATGTACAGCCTAGATCTTATTTAAATAGAAGTTCTAAGCGTCAGCTTTCTTATTAACCAAATTTCTACAAAAAAGTACCAAATAAGCTACCCACCCATCCGCCTACACAATCGATCCATCAGTTTGGATATGGTGTGAGTGCACGATGCTAGAGCGGGTAGTTGCTAAGGCAACAGGACATGGTGAAGCCGAGGCAATGAGGCAAGCAAAACTCAACTGGTTCGCAAGTGCTCTGACATCAGAGCTGCCGAGACTGCTAAAACTTGTTTTCTACTCCTTCCTTTTCCACTGGTGCAACACGTGACTCCAATGGTCACACTTAATCTACCACACATGGCCTTACATTTGTCATAACAGCGAAGTATGGCATCTGGTCGGAGGAGAGAGCTTGGCAGCAGGAGTGGATGAGGTGAGTAGGTGAAGAAGGGTGAGGGGCACGAGAGATGTGAATATAGGGGAGTAAGTGTAAAGGAAAAGTAGTGGAAAGGATTTGGTAGTGAGAGAACGAAGGAAAAATGAGGGTTGAAGATTGGTGGTGATGAGACAGGCTAGTAGGTTAGGGCGTCGTTAATAAAGCGGATATTATGGATTCTAGCCTCTCATCAAGCATGATGACATTCCACCTCCCACATTTTAGTTCGATTTGTTGCCCCTTTCTTCAAGCATCTAAGTGGGTATCACATCCATCCTTCTTGTTGCAATTCATTGTTGAACAAGCCCGGTGCTACTACAAGCAGAGGGAGAGATAAAGAAAATTTACGGCCCCAGCGGAACTCAAGCCCACAGTCATCTGATCCGCAATCAGATGCATAACCCATTAGGCCACGGAATCGACATCAATTCTGTTACATTTGATTCGCATGTTTGCAAGCACCTTCACAAGCGGTTCTTTCACATCGTACTCACTGCCTAGGCACGTCGGTAGTATTTGACAAGGATGCACCAGCTTTTTTACCTCCTCCTTCTTTTGCTGGCTTCTAAGATATACCATAGGATCGCGGTTTGTGTTTGGTAAGTAACTGTGACATGACTGAGCTGTCCATCAGATGGCAGCGTCACGACCTAAACATTCGGACCCCTAAAAAGGGTGGTATTGGACACAGCTCAGCTGGACCCCACTTTTCTTCTTATTAATGATAGATTTTTGGTTAGAGTCACGACAGAATTGGTTCAAAGCACCCTTTTAGCATCGTAGGTACAGCTCTCCCTTTATTAAAAGGCGCAGTTAAAAGTTCCAGAACTAAGTCTAGATCATTGGCAAATCATGGCCGATTCGCTTTAAATGGCTGGCTTTTTATCGCTGAAGGGAAAGTAATGCCTTTCATTTGGTTTATCTGAGGATATTTTCGTCTCGAGAAGAACTATTAATCACTTGCATCTTCTCTGTGGAAATCCATACATGAAGCGAGTATCCAAACTTTGCAACACAATCATTTTTGGCATCTAAATGGCCCATAACCAGCCTCGCAACAATAGCATGAGCAATTGTGGAGTGATCGCTGGAGATAGTTGGGCAGAGGCTTGAGAAAACCAAATCGAATTCCCAAAAGTACAAGGAAAACCTACAAAATAGAACATTTTAGTGCTCAAAGCATCGAAGTTAAACGGCTCACTTGGCCTTTTACTTCATGGAAGTTGCCTCACTCCTCCGGAATATGTTTTGACTTTCGTCCTTTGCCTCTCGCCTACATAATTGCTAAACACGTCTCTTTAATATCACTGCGTACACAGTTTATGGCTAATTCACTAAGTTGACGAATATTTGACCCTTCTGCTTTTATCACGTTTTTAAAAAGATCACTATAAATTAACACTACCCATTTTTTCTTTCTTTTAATCGTCTGCTTATCTGCCTTCCGTGATTATTAGTCTGAATTTTCACTTTCATATTCGTGCATCTTGTTGTCCGACTTAGTCAATATTAATTTCTAAAATCGAGATAAACCCGAAGTCTTAGCTCAGCTAACTTTTGAAAACGCAGTGTACGAAGTGACGCCTTGTTGTAATGGATCAAATCAAGAGAAAAAGCGTCGAAGGTCAGAGCAAACAACAGGATGTCGCTGCGGCAAATCTTCTCGAATTGATGTATCAGTAGGTGGAAAACCATCCCCACTATAGCCACTTTAGCATTGACGCCAGAAGAATGAATGCGTATACTTACATTTTTCTGTGCAACGTTTGCTTGAACCCGATGGTGCTTAGAATACAGCCAGAGCATGCATATAGATTTAATGCAGCAGTCCAAGTAAAAGAAATAAAATCCGCGCTTCCATTGATTAAAATGGTGCATCAGCTGATACATTTTGTTGGTGCTTCTATTAACTGGTTTTGTACGGTGAATGCTTCACTTATTTCCTAAAATAAATCGCGTTTCTTGTTTCTTCACGCCTACGATTAAAAATAGGCGAATGTTTATTCGATTTTCAGTGCGACTGTGGTAGAACGGTAGAATGCAAGTCCTTTTTGTCTTTTAGTGATCTACCTCCACTTTGGTACTGGGGGAACTTGAACACTATTCTAGTCATCGCTTTAAGCATCTTCTTAGCTTTAACTCGAAATCGGGGTGGAGACGTGCTTCCGAATCATACCTAAATATCTTCATTATGTAGTCAATTATTCAGTTCTACTAGTGATCATGCAAGTTTGACACTTTTTTGTTCAACAGTATACCAGGATTGCATAATTTTGTTGTCTTACCTCTTCAGGCACTATAAAACAGTTGTGTAAACACGTAGAGTCGCCAATCAAAATGCGTACCGAGACCATTCACAGGGCAGAATTCGATTTATGCCCACATAATGGCGCATACATTATCAATGAAATAAAAATAGCGCTCATTGAAGGTTTTTTATCTAAGAGGGTGGTAGTGTTTTTACTTTACCAGCTAACGTACTATTTTAATAGGCTACCTTCCATCAGGTAAGTACAAGGCAAAGTCTGTTTATTACGGCCCCTGATTTTGCTTGAATATTGGTTATTTATTTTTAGAACTTCGACTAGTGCTATATTACGCCAATTTAAGCAATCAAGAGAGGCAACCTTGTGCAGAAGGAAATTAAAAAGATGCAACGGTCACGGTCTTCATTTATTCCCTAATAAACAGTCTGTAGCGTTGCCCATTTCCCTCTAATTAACTACCTGTTTGATCCTGCTCTAAAACAAGCACCCACTTCATTGATCGCTGCATTGCCCTTCCGGCGAGTGCCATTCCTTTGCTTTAATGGGATTTCTACACATCTTTTACCATCCACACTAGCATTTATCGTCACTTTGATGGAAAACGAATCTATTTAAACAGCGTTTACTATATTGAGCCATTTGTACATCACAAATTTTGATTACAAAGTGGATTCAGGCACGCTAATTTGAGGTCAACTTTGTGAAGACTTGTAATTTCTCAGCTTGATTGTATTGTAACACAGTAACACTCCTACCCTCACCTGAAAGAGCCAATTATATTTGTGCAATCTCACCTTCGAACATTGCGGAACGAAACAGGCACAATAAGCGTTAGGTCTACTAGGCAAAACACTACTAAAGCGGCGTATTGATAAGGCTTCGTGATTCACTGTTACCAATTTATTCATCCTATTTGATGGAATGCTGGCAATGGCTTTATAATTTGTAGCATTTACTTCAAATTTTAGTCGCAGCGCTACACATGCGCATCTGCTGATAATCCAAGCCATCTGTGCGAATAATGGCACCCCATATTTCGGCCAACACACAATTTAAATCACGAATAATGTAGCACAAGTAAACATGACATCCCGGAAGCCTGCATCCCATGAAGCTAGCACAATCAAACGTGAGGGCATTGTGGTTGACAAACAGATGAGATAGAGGCCAGGAAGGCGTGATTATACCAACAATGCATTGTTCTGCTTGAGGGCGTGGGCCCTTCAACGATGAAGATCTAGAAAAAAGCACATTAAGTTCGGAATGCATCATTTCACTGAAGCGTGTCACAAGTAAAAATAACAACCGATTTCAAAGTGCAGTGAGCAGACTCACCGAAAGAGAGGGGTTCAATATGAGATGAGGCTTTTAAGAATGCTGGGTTCGCCATTGCTCCACGTGGTATCAACCGGTAGGCACGAATGTTATAGAATTTCTTCTTCGAAAATGTTTAAAACGACTCTCAGCATTCACAAAAAATAGTGCTGCAATCTTCTTGCATTTAAGTGCTTAATATTAAATCTTCACATCGGCAAAGCTATGATGCAAGTACGCAGGTTATCCAACCCAACTTCTACATTTCCGGACAACAATTATATTAAGAAATCAAACATTTATTGCTGCCTTCTGAACTGAAAATTGGTCGTAATAACATGCAGGAGAGAACATTCCTTTCATGGAGAATAGTAGCTGTCAATAAAATGCTGTTATGCTCTCTTAAGCTCAAGGAAAATGCCAATGAGTAAAATACCAGTGTGTGAGCCATGATCCAGTGCAGTCCGTTGGTAGCAAGGAGCTATGCCAACTAGGCTGTTATTGTGATGTTTTAAATGAAGTCCCAAATGAAAGATTTTGGCTTATGCAATTGAGTATTCACGTATAAACTATAGTGTCCTGACACAACACTAGCAAAAAGCTGGATTTCATGAAACGTCACTTTATGTCTTTCTCATTTTTTTTGCTCAGGTCATGCAAAATTCAACATCTTTTGATGCGTTGGGCATTAATTATCTCTTCGAAGAATGAGGACCTGCCATAGGCCTTAGATGGAATTGAAACTCAACTCGTGTTACCATAGCCATTACAGAGATTTGCCACAAAACTCACAATAGGGGTAAGAGTTAAAGCATCAGCTAATTAATAAGTGCGTAGATATGTTATTATTTGACGGTCACCTGAGCATTAGACATCAAGCGTTCTGACGCAGATTGATCGCATGAACTTCCACATAGCAGTTGGAGGCACGGTTTGATAAGCTTAGGATATTACATTTGCTGATGTCAGACATGTGATTACCGACGGAGGTAGATAAATTCGAGAGCAAAAAGACTCGTTTTTCACCATTTTACTGCAGTTATGTCGGAAATCTAATCATCAACCTGAAGAAACGCCTATTGGATGCGTCAAAATTTGGAAAATATTCTCAAAAACCTTAAAGAGACACAGATGCCAGCGAAACGTCCTCACAAAGATGTTTATTTACAAGTCGCATTTGCAACAATTGTCTAGCATCATCTGCTTTAGAAGTTGCTTAGGGTCCCACAATCCTTAAGAAGAAAGAATAAATCCTTTACCACTAAAGTTGCATCCGATCAAACTATGAATTATGGCATCAGGGCGGTGGTCTACTCGTGCGGGCACTGCAAAGTATTCGTTATCTTTAAGTTTCCTGAAAAATGGGTCTAGCGTTAGAAATGTATACCTAATGGTAATCTAGATGTTTCTATAAATGAAAAAAAAAAAACATTTTGTGCATCACATAATTTTATTCAAGAATAGCATGGTACAGGGGTAGTTTACATGAAGGTAGCACGGCCAATCATGGAGATTAATCGGAGGACAGTTGAGTGTGGCCAGAGCGGCTAGCCAATAGACTGCGCGGGAGCCAGATTCTTCTTTTTGGAAATCGTAAAATAAGAGCACATCAAAGCCAAAAGTCAGCACATCACTTCAATGGGGTCAGAGAGCGTTGTTGCCGATGTGCCAAGTTGTCCTTCAGTAGGAGACCTTGGTTTACCGAAACAGCCAACGTTTCGGGCAGACCAGTCACCTGTGTCACACTCTGCTACAGATGCGGGCTAAAAAGTCGGAATAGCGTCCACAAATGCAAAAGTTACGAGTTACTATGCCATGATTTCGAAGCGATGTATTTTTGCAGAACAAATATCTTGGATACTACAGAATATGTTTTCCTTGGTAAGTAAGGAGTGAAAATTAAGTAAGTGAGTCAGTATGCAACATGATAGGTATGAATCCTGCAGTTGAATGAGCCACAGGTTGAAATAGAAGGCAACCTGACAAACAGGACCTTGGTTCTGATCAATAGAAATGCAAATCCCAATGCAGCAGCTGCCGAATGACTGCTCAATACGTCCGCAGCTAACATGTCTGGTGAGGAATCTCACTCACAGCGCTCCAGTGGTTGTAATGTTTATAATAATGACACCAGTTGGAGCTGATAATTTGTACCAGCTTAAATTACGTTCATGAACCCAGAAAAAATAAGAATTATTCATTACTGATCCTGCTGTTTTGCAAATTAGCAAAGGACAAGTGGTGGTGACCTCAATCTATGAAGGGCAGACAATAGAGAACCGCATTTCTCAAGCCCATTTATTCCGATCTATTTTACTAAGACTGATCATGGAAGGATAGATGCCTGGCAGGTGCAATAAAGGTCTAATGCACGCCAATTAAAGCTGTATAGGGCAGAATGAAGCATTGTATGGATTTTATTTAATTAACAACTACAGAGGCATTAGCGATTAAGCGAGTTGAAGCAAGTAAAAGTGCATTGTAATTTTAATAACCCTTGATTTGTACCTGAATAGAGTCTGGGTTTTGCAAAAGAAAAACTCAATATAGTGCTAGGCTCTCTTCATCGCTACTGTTGCGTTCGACCCTAGATTCAACCGGTGTGTGTGTCCCGAATGAATTGTTTCATGATCAGAATGACGCTTTCACCTACTAACATTGAATTCTTTCCTACGTTTGTAGTAGGTAATTTTTGCGTGAGACCTACTTTAATTATCGCCTGCTAACTTTGCATAGATCTGCACTCCTGTTCTCTCCCCCCTCAATGGCCCTTGAGAAATCGTCATTTTTTCTGGTATTACAGATTACCATTCGGGAGTAACAGTCAAAAAACATTTTAAATGCGCGTAAGTGAACAAACCTGGTAACCGTAACACCTCAGCCGCCCATAGAAGTAGTCGGTCATTCGACCGGTCACCAAGCCTGCAAAAGCACGTGGTGCACTCTTTCCAACGCGAGGTAGCGTGTGAGTTGCAAGCAACGGGGATGTATGGAGAAGTAAACGGATGAAGAAGGAAATGCAGAAATAGATTTAATGCAAGGGTCCAAAATGCAGGCCATTTGCAATGCTAGACAAGAAAACCAGAGAGTGTTATCATTGGAAGACGAAAACCAGAATGGCGTGAGTTGAAATGCAGTGAAAAGGCACGCACCGATGATGATGGAACAGAGGGAAAAAGTGTGCGAGCGGTTTATGCCATGTTGACGTAAATTCAAGTTGTGTTAGTTACGTATTAGCTAACGGCAAAGGAGGCATAAACCTAGAACGGTCCACTGAAGCGTTTGCTACACAGATGCTGCAAAAGTCATAAAAGGCCCTAAGTATTTTATATCTACTTTCAGTTCAGTAGCCGCAATTTCCAAGTTAGCGGCCCTGCTTACCATAAAAGCCACTACCTACGCCTTCCGGAAACTCTTTTGCGAAAAAATAAGTCCCTAATACTATGGCACGATGAATTTAAAATAGTATAGCTGCAGACTCTACCTTGGCATTTATATCAGTGTTTGTGCCAAAATGGCACACAGACGACTGATATGGCGTAAATGTTAATTGTTCTGGATGAAGCGAGCCGCACGCAATGGCAAAAGTAGTTCCTTACTCTTTTGCAACAATGCGGTATTTAACGACTTTGGTGTGCCTTTTATGGACCTTCATATCCCGGTCACGCCTCACTAACCCCTGAGTTATCTGCTTGTTAGCCCCAATACCCTCCTGTTTGGCCTTATTGACGGGATAATGGGCTAAATTGCACGCACAAGCGGCAGTGCCGATTCTTCGCATATGAAGTGGCTATTAAATGCAGACCAATTATGGAAGCTTAAAGAAAACCATGTCCATGACTCTTGTGGGCTTCTGCTGATTTTGTCTCGGTTTCCATTATGCATAATGACTTGATCGCATAGCCTTAGTTCAATCACAAAATAACAAGGAATTCAGCATGCCAACTTTGTCTAGAAAAAGTCAAAATTTCAATTCTCTATCCTTATATCTTACGTAGAAATCATTTTAGGGCATTAAAAATCGCCGCATTTTCACACCGATTTCTCAAAAAGTTGAAAAATATCCAACTTTACTAGCAACACTGACAGTATGAAAAAGCAACATCGATTTTCATCATGTGACTGCAGTGGCCGTGTGGAGAGCGGAGCTTTGGTGGTTGGAACATCGATTTCCATCTTTTGACTGCATTCGACGTAAGGAGAGTGGATCTTTCGCCTTTAGAACATCGATTTTCATCATATGACTTCTTTTGAAGTGGCGCCAGCCATGAATTTGTCCGTGGAACATCAATTTATTTATTTGGTTGCATCTGCATAGGCGAGAGCTGCTATTTTGCCGTGGCTTTACCAAATTTTAAACTTTTCTGCTGTGGAATTTTCGTTTGCATAGAAATTGTCATCCGTCCTTCGTTTTTTGCTGTCAGTAGTTTTGGCTTGGTAGGAGCTGATTATTCTCTTTTTTAGCAATTTTTGACACTAAATTTGATGTGGAGTGTAAATTTTTTTTTTGTTTTTCGCCTTTTATTTTTGCAACCGCATTTTCGTTGCTTATAGTTTTGAAATTTATTACGCCTACGGTGTTGCTATCATTTTCGGCTTATTAATTTTCATCATCACTTAAATAAATTTGATATATTTACTGCTTCTTCTTTCGTAGTCTTCAATGTCCATTTTAGCTGTTATTTTTAACACCTAATGAAACACATTAAAATAATTTCAGTGCTGTTTTGGACCGTTACTTATGCTTTCCTTCAACATGTCTTTCCAAATTATTTCAATTCATGTATTTATTTCTCAGCAATTTTATTGGCATGTTCTGCGCCCGTGTGATTGAAGCGTTTCCCATCGCACATGCATAACCGATCAGATGGAGGTTATAACCCGATGTTAGCGAGGCAGTTGAAAGGTCAGCAGACCAGCGCAACATTAGGCAAAATGATGCCATCAAAAGGAATTTAATAAGCTGACACTTACCATAGCCTTAATCTCACTTGATTATTTCTTTCAACACACCATTTATCCATTTTCCTTCGGAGTGACTCTTTAGGAGCAAAAGTGCAAGTGATTAGATGCATTCACGCTGTAATTCTCCTCCTCAACTTATAAATGAAATTGCCTGCTTGGTCCTAAAGCCTTGATCATCAAAATATAAGGCCGCATTAATCAGTCGACATTCAGTGAAAAGTTTTGCTTAGGTCATATTACTGACTGTGTGCCGCTTCACTCCGGTCCATATGCCTGATCAAGCAATAATGACAACTTTTTAAAAGTACACTTTGATCCAATGCGGCGAAAACTCCAATGTAGTCTTTTGATATCCAGTGTCATCTAACGGTTACATCCGACAGCAGAAACTCGGACACGCCCTCTTTTTTCACCGTTCAGGATTCATAAGGCTATGCACGAGGTGGTGGGAATGGGAAGAGAGTCCGTTACCTTGATTTGACTTGACACCATTTAATATTCCCTGTAGTTTTTCTTTGACGCACTTGTGTATACTATTGCTGCTATTTTAGGGAGACAGAAGGAAAAGTGTCCCATTATCCGATGGCGTTGAGTATTTTAAAGGCAGGTACAAAGCTCTTTCTAGGTTTGCGTCTACTCTAGTATCCAAACTCTTCTCTCAAGACTACAGGGGATCGTGGCATGAGCTGGCTAATTCCAATTTCGAAGGCTGGTATCAATGAATATTTGCATACTGTATCCACCTCCGCAATTAAAATCACCGAAGAAATAGCCATTTTCTATGCACTGTGAAGGCAGCAACGTTTGTTAATAGTTCGTTCAGCACAAACAAATGATTTCATTTTTTCCTTTAGAGGTGTCGTCGTAGGACACCGCCATGCTATTAAGTTTAGTCTAGTAAATGCGAAGAATCAGTTTGTGCCTTGAGATGGCATGCCAACCATGTTTGGAGTAAGTTACAAATAAAAGAATTACAAATGGTAGCCAACCAGTGACCGAGAGGTATCATCGTAGGGATCATATTTTGATTCTCTTCAGTAAAACATGCACCGCCCGAATAAGCTACTCTTTCAGTGCCGAAACGAACACGAAATTAATGAAAAGGAAAGAGCACCCCCTGCAAAACCTCAGATCTTGACGGAAAGTTAAATAGGTTAAAGAATTGGCGAGTAAATTCTTGGCTTATGCGCTTCCTAATAAGCTAAGTTGAGCGAACTACCTTTCATCAAAATCGTGCTAAAGATCATGTTAGGTAGTCTATAACTCAAAATGAGAAGGAAGTAAAGCTGTTCATTTGATCACCAGACTCCGAACATCAGTTAAGGATAGTGCTTTATAATAGAATCATACTTATTTTAAAATACATAACTAACTAGTTCGTGTTTCTAGACACCCATAATTTCATCCCAATGCGTTTTGTATGACCTCTCTTACACCATTCAAGCCACATAGTTCATACTACCCCTTTCTTTGAACCCATATGTTCCACTCACCCATAGCGTTTATCCGGAACACCAAAAGTAGTCCCTTAACGGTGGGATCATCAAAGCAACCTCAGATCTGCATCCTGATTGTATCCCCAACTTCTGCATAAGGAACGAAATCGCATACACAAATGTTGAAGGCCCCCACGAGAAGAATTTACAAGATTTTCAAATTAAGGCGTAAAATCAACCTGACCATGTCTGAAAAATTAAATCAGGCAGTAATGAAGTTGCGAAGAAGAGTCGGGTCATACGACTACAGCGCGGAACTCTGTGAAGCCGATTTTCATTGCTCTAAGTTTCTTCGTAGAAAACACCATCTTTGAATGGTTATTGTTATACAAAACGCACTCCTGGACGATATTCCTTCCTACTTTAGCTTTGCGATGACCACCTTATTTGTAGTGAAAGATCAATCAAACCAGTACAAAAATCGATTTGATCGCAGCGACTTGATTCACATTCGCTGGTCACCCTCAAGAAGCCCGAGAGAAGTCAGAATTGGTGATAAAATTCAGATGCCCTTGTTTACCAACCAACAATCTGCTAGCATTGATGATGTGATGGATGTCAGTAACAAGTAAATTAGAAGCCCATGTAGCAGCACTCCTACAGCACTAAGGTAATGTAGCGGCATAATCCATGAGATGTCTGTTGTGAGTAAACTATCAAAGAGTACGCTGCTGTCTCTTTGTTAGCGGTTATGCTAGCTATGAAATGTCTCGGGAGCATTTTCAGCTTAATAAGAGCGCCATTTACAACTGTATTCTTCCTGCAACATATTACATGCACCAACAACGGGGCTTATTAAGAGTGCACTGTTTACATGAAACTTCTGCATGTTTATGAAGCACTCTGGTTTTGGCATTTGTTAAATGGTTCCCACCAGTGCAGCCCCGACTGAAGACTGGGCGCAAACGAAGTACATCTTTCAGCAGGTAAGGGTTCGCTCAAAGCATACTGCCGTGAATTTAATGACTTAATGAGTGTGGGATAGACTTATCAGTCAAGCTGCCTTCTTAAAACACAATTTAGAAGTTAAGGCGACAGCAAACAAACCGACAACACATGAGTCAGACGTTAATCATGAGCCGATCAACATGGTTAATTTTGAGTCTTCATTGGTATTTCATGTAAAATATGCACCAAATTTTCCTCTTATTTGCAAGTAAGTGAAAAGTCTTGACCTCCTCTCTCAACGCGGCCACAAAAACGACAACTCCTTCCAGTATGCTATCTCTGCTTCAAAGCTCATAGCATCTTCCACAGCTACATCCTTATTTGCGGCACTGTTTGTTCTGCATTAAACAGTATTTTTACCTCACTTTCCTTATGTTCTGAGGGAACACGGGATAGAAATCAGCAAGAAGTGCAAAACATGTCTAATCTTAAGCCTTCATCTGCTTTGAAAGACACATAGCTGCGTGTGGGTTCATGAAATGTGGAATCGGCAACCCGTTGGATAGCGCTGAAACATATGAAAATGAGCATACGCTTATTATTACATTACTATTTAAATGCACTATTCGCCTTACAAGCTAATAGTTTAACTGGTACTCCTTTGACTTAACTGTGCCGCTGTCTGGAATGCTCGAAATACCGAGATGACCTAACGTAGTGCACTGTCCCGCGAAACGATATTTGCCTCAGCGTATCAAACCAGCAGCGCTCAGTTAGTTTTATACAGGGCTTTTACAATTACTGCTTACGTAAGGGTCCTAATCAGCAGTGCAATTGCAGTCTCTACACAGTAAGTGCTCTTTCGGTTCCATTTATCGGTAGACTAAGCTGGCATAAAACTCATCGGAAACTTACAGCTCCCATTGAAGCAAAAGGGTTTCAGCATATTCTAGCCAAACAGCCCGCACCATATGACTGCAATGCAAAGAAAACCAAAGCAGAATACAAACAGCGATTGCAGGACAAACTTAATCGATCAGCAATACCTACGTAAGTGATTTGAACGCGTGTGTTCCAGTAACGCCTCCCAAGTCGGATGTTCAGCGTAACACTCCGTGCAGTAGAGGCGTATTTCTGAACCCTCTATTATTTGGTCTGCAAGAGGGCACAAAAAACATAAATTTATGAGGCGTTTTTAAGCAATACAAGGCTATTGCGAAAAATATGAGCGAAAAGCACATTTAAGCGAGAGTTAAGGGAATGTGCTTACAAATGTGTGTTCCAATGAAATGACGGAGGAGCGAATCAAAGTTTTCGAACGGTTCATAGCAAAGACAGCACACACTATGATTCGAACCTATTTTCAACGTTTAAGACAAAGTATTTGTGTTATAGGTAGTAGATGTGAGAGCATAAGGCATGATTACTAAGTTTTGTAAACGTCCCTACCTTTTTGATGGCATAACAGTAGTCCTGTGGTTCTGCGAAATGCTGGGCAAGTTGGGCAATGCGTATACATTTCAACTATAACATGTCAAGCAAGTGTACTTGAGGTGAGCAAATCGTACTGACGGTCACACAAGGGGTTCGGCTAAGTGGCCGACATAAACCGGGACTCGCCTTATTTGACCAATTGTAATTTTTGCTTGGGATAAAACAAGACCAGAGCTACTAACGAAACGCCGAATACCTACGCATAAACATGCATATCTACGCGCAGAGACATACGTGCATAAATGTGCAGTCAATTATTTGGCTGGGCATGTGTTTAGATGTGAAAGTCCATCTCTAAATTAAAAGGCGCTTACGGCGATGGTCGCAAAACATGTGCACTCGGCATAAGGTGGCGGTCTTGAACAAGGCAGAGCATATTGGACATTCGTGAAAGGCCATTTTGGCAACGAGGGAGGCAAGCTACGAGAGATATTGCTACAGGACTTAGAGCAAGTCAAATATTAAGCCGAAGGCACCACCTGGATTTGTCCTCAGGTTTGCGAGTAAGTAAAACTTAGAGGAGCAATAGTCGCGCATTTGGCAAATGCCGACATATGGTAAAGTTTACCACACCTCACTTCTCTCTTCGTTATCTTGTTGCATGCTTTGAGCTTATTCAGTCCTGTGCAGGCAAGAAGTTGCCCATCAGTGAGGACTTTTTAATGTGCTGAGCATTTTAGATGCCTTTTCTTTAGTGTGCTTGAACCGATACCCTGTTACTTTTAACCACTTATGAGAAGATTGCGTTTTGCTGATCTCCAAGGTATGGGCATAGAGTGAAAAGAAGTACTAATCTGCCTATTATAGGTCCCTGAGAAATCGTTTTACCAGAAATGCATACATGTCTTACTAAATGCTCTGTATTCGGCATTTCTGCCCCGTAACAATTGGCGTTAAGAACAGATTCGATGTGCGACACGAAGTTTTTAGGCATTGGAATGACTGCAACTTCTCACTCCTAATGCCAACCAGACAGGAATGATATGATGCTAAGTTAGCGATTCCACCGACTAAGAGAGGCACTAGACCATTGCATTTGTCCTTCTACTCCTTGATCTTCAAAAAGACTAAATGTATCCATCATGACGTGCTTCCTAATGACCAAAACTGGTGTAATCGTGTCGCTAAATATAACAGATACATTGGTAGCCTGTGTAAGGTCTTTTTAACTATAAAAGTAGGTATCATTCTCCACCGTTCGGAATGCGATGTGGGTCCTTAGACCGCTTATTTAAATTATTAATAATAATAAAGGGAGGTTCTCGATGAGTTGAATTTTTTTCTCACACCATTGGATAAGGCCTAGCCTACCCACTTATTCTACAGCATCTTGAAGACATGAAGCTTTGCTCGTGATTATAACCCTGCAGTATGGTGTACTGAAGTCACACTTAGACAGGGAATGCCCTCAACTGCAGCCATGGTGGAGATGCACTAATTAAACAGCCAACAGGTTAGCTGCAAATGAATATTTATCCTCATCTTTAAATGCTTAACAGCATCTAGCTGTTCCTGGCAAATAGCTGACAACGAGAATGGAGAGTCTAAGCCATCCGACCGTGAACTGTTTCTCCGTGGCACTGCCGATGCCGATGATGGTCTCTAGCTTAAATATAGAAATTGGGTGTAGAGAGCAGAAAAATTGCCTTATCTCATCTCCAAAGCCTGTCCTTTTGTCAATTCGATATAAAGGTTGCAATACTGCATTACGTCTATCTGAAGGTCTAATGAACACTGAAGCTGATGATGTAAATTCATTTAACCAACCTCCTGTTACATCAAAATTTTATGAACGTGTGCCACATCTGTTTTGAAGGGTGTAAAATAGCCGGTTTTTTAGCATTAACTTTAGTAAGCTAGGTTAAACAGATGTGCCAGTTGGGACCTACATACCAAATCCCTGCATCCATTGTTTATAAAAAGATTCAATGGAAGTAAAAAAAGAGAAAAAAAAGCAGTATGAGAGGCGCATATTGTCATGGGCTAGCTTGCTTTTGAATGCAAACATCCTGAGTGAACAGAAGTGTGCATTATTTAAACGTCAAAAGGAAGACCATAAACATGCCAGTTGATAGGCAATGACTGCTGTGTACGATTACATCAAACTAAGCCTTAAACAGTATATGCTGCATTTGTCGCTTCAAGTTTTGATATAGCGCGAATCCTACGCAAAGTCTTAAAATTAGCGCATTTGCGCGGATAGATCAACACCTTTTTTGCCACTTCTCAATGAAACCGATATTTAATGTCTGTGAAATAATAAAAAATCCCCGTCTGTTTTGAAGAAAAGAATTTTAAGTAAAAGCGGTTTCATCCACGTCGATCAGAAGTTACTTGACTGTTTAAATCGCCATGTCAAAAGAAGTGGGATCCTGGCTGTGGCGTCAGTAATGCTATTTTTCACTAGAAGCAAATGAAGGCCAGCATGATTCGAAGGAAATGCTTTGGTAATATTTCCACTTCTAATGCCATTTGTCAGTGTGCAATGTCAAACCATCATGAAAAAACTTCGCAACGGGCACCCCCTTCATGCCCTCATTTTTGGCTTGATTTACTAATGTTGCCTCTTTTCATTTATGTTGGTCCAAGCTTACCAGAATGTCAAAAGACGCCTTTTCATATCGTTCTCCAGCAGTAGTTGCTACGTCGATTGCATTAAAAAGAAAAAATGCAAAGACGATCTTTTTATCTGGCATGAATTTCGCTGGAAAATTTGGCCATTTCGCTGAATTGTTTTATCACCCTGCCTCTTGTGTACTTCTCCAATAACTGTATAAATTAATGTCGGAATAGCAAAAAAAAGTTTTTGCTACTTAAGCGGAGAGTTATTACAGCTGCTGCAACAGGATAGCGCTCATTGATCCCCGCTCCATGGCAAATGCAATGAATCGAGATCATGTAAGTGTGAATAAGACTGAGTGAATTACTGACTTCAAATGAACCCACTGAGTGAGCTTCGCTAGTGACCGGTTGGTAAATAAGTTGCTGAAATGATCATAGGCTGCAAACCGTTTGCTTTAGTGCTGATTGCCTAGTGGGTCAGATCTGCTTATCCCTCCCGAAAACTCAATGCTTTGCCCCACTACGACGGAACAGCTATTAGTGGAGACTTTTACTGCATACCTAATAGCCGGATATGAAAAGATCAGCCACTGAGACTGCCCACTCCTTAGAGTACAGTCTAGAAAAAAAGAGAGCTTATATATTAAACGGAAAGCAATTGTTACGGTCTTCATGTTTTAGTATAAAGGGCTAAGTCCCTTTTAGGCGCAATCAAAAAAATATTCCTTAAAGCACTTTTGCTTTTAACTTAAGGCAAGACAAGCTATCTACGTGACCTGTATGCTATGTGAAGCGCGGTTGAATAAATCTAAGCCTTTAAGTACATTAATTTAAGTATTAAAATGCATTTGTCGGTAAAAATTGTTGCCTATCGCCAAGCCACCTCGAAATTCGGAAGCTCTTCTACAGCTTTCGAGTCAAATTATAAGTCTTAAATGGGGTCTTGTGCTTGCAAAATACGTAGTTATTATCAGACGCCCATGTGCCACCTCTCCAACATGCATAATAATCTTTTAGTCTACAGAATTGGTAAAGAGACGAGAGGGTCATTTTCTCTAACAGAACCCATGTCGATTTATTTTTCTTCTTAAAATGACATCAGTTTACGTAACCGTCAAATTCTGCTTTTAATTTGAGCAGCCGCATCAAAATTTGCTAAAAGGAGAGAATCATCATTGCATCAGTAAGGACAATGTTGGCTGGTTTAGATGAAAGCTAATGCTCCTCGTGGTTTTGATGGTTAAGTTGCAAATCGCATTCACACTTATCTGGGACGTCAGGCCTTTCTTGCTAATGCCACGGTACCCCACGTTTCCAAACTCCAGCTTCTTATTCTTTGACAGAATGATGTTTAGACAAAAATCCCATTATTTTAGAGCATTAAGGGTGTAGCATGGCGAAAAGGGTTGCCTGATTTCTACCCTTCCTATCTAACATCATCAATTTTTGTCAGCGAATTATGCCTTTTGTTAAGGCACAAATCTTTCCACACAGCGCATTTCGCCTTCAGAGGAATGATCTGACTGCAACAAGATCCTCTATTGCAGAGAAAAAAAACTTGCGATCGAATTATATTCTGCGAGGAGACCGCCTTCTTATGCCCGATGCCAGTAATCTATGAAAGACTGAAGTCAGCCCTATCTAATTTGATCGTAGACAGGTTGAATTGGAAAGATAAATGGCATTGCAGTGAGTAATGGAAAGTGGACGGTGCTACGCAATTGACCTATGCTTTGGCATCAGTCGCCCGGGCCTAGTTATGCCTCCTTAAGAACAAATTTTGATAATCCCGTCATCACGGTGCGTTTGCGAACGCATTCTAACGTATGATAATATAGTACAACACGAGGTAGAGGTTAAGAATAATTCTAAATGATTGGGTAACCATGCCTACCTTCCTGCCAAAAAAGGGCATTTACGCCTTTAAGTGGCAAGTTTCGTGAAAATCCTCGTTGTTCTTTTATTTGTGGCTAATAATCCCAATTAAAGCCTTATAACTGCTATGGACGTTGGTGGGATGCGAGTTAAAGCCTGGTAAAATCAGTAAAATATGTTTATGGTGATTAAGTTGGAATGTTATGGCACGCTTTTTTAAACAATCCTGCCATAGTATTTTTATTTAAACGTCCTTGTCTAAAATGTTACGTCAACGTTGCCATGCTCTATGCGGTGACTGTGATATCTCATGCATCTCCTTAGATAACCATGGCAAACGAAAACATGAACAGAATTTAGTCAGCAGAATCAAGTGTTTGGTTTGCATTTCGCAATCAAAACGCTTTTGCCATACGCTCGTCTTAGATGGGACCGTATGATGGCAATCCCTCGTGTGGGTGTGCGTATGCTGATCGTATGCAGGAAGTGAGTCTCCATCACGAAATGTAAATCAGGCTCCCGTTTTTTCAGTGTAGAGTCACGAAAATGAAAGCTCTTAATTTCAACAAAAAGTGACATTTTGTGTGCAGGCAATGTGTGCTAATTATTCATGGCCATTATTTGCATCAGATTCAAAGGCCAATTCATTGCAGCACAACCAGGTGTCCGTTTCACTTGCTGCAATTGTAGCAGCTTTCGTTCATGCAGTCGGATAAGTCAGACATACACGAGATATCACTTGAATAAACCAAAGCCCCATGTCACGAGCACGGTAAACTTGCATTCCTCCAGGATTGGGAGTGCATTTTAGCAGCAGCACTGTCCTGAATCGCATGCGAAGTAGAAATTTAATGACACAGTTGAATATCAGACGCCCTTGCAAACTATTGGTATGGGCGGGTTCCGTAGGTAAGTCCTCGTCACCATGCAGTCACGAATTTTCCTATAAAATCTGCGTCACGAGGCAATTGCATTCAGCATGTAGTGTTAACGTGCATTCGGCATGCATTGGAGTATCGTATCGTTGAGGAAACAACAAAACATACTGAAACATACCAAGTTCGTTGAATTTCATTTGTAAAGGCAAATATCCCGCGGCCCTGCAAGGTGAAAAGTTGACGCAGTATAAAGCAGATGGCCATACCAGTTCTATTTAGGATTCCTTGCATGCAAGTTCTTGTCACCACGCAAATGTAGATTATTCATTAAGTCTCTTTCTCTAAGGAACACTGCAGTTTACTTACTGAATATTTGCGAAATGTAGTAGCAAACAAGCAATGAAGTAGACTGAAATATGTCAAGTTTGCTCAATGTTTGTCCTTTTTCTTGCTCTCTGAGGCAAGAATTATGACACCATGCACATGTTCCACCTAAGAGTACGTGAAGAGCCCAGAACCTCGATAAAACAATTTGGGGTGTCCCTTATTATTAACTCTGTGTTCATACTACCACTGTAAGTTGCTATGCGAGACAAGTGTTTGTTTGCTGCGACATGTTTATGTGCATAATTACTAATTACGGAAGGAAGGATGTGGGATATGCTACTCAAGAATGCAATGAAAAACCTCAAATGGAGACCAAATTATGCATAAAGGCAAAAAAGCGTATGTCGTGATTATGTATGCAAACCTTGCCCCATTTACCTTCAAATTTTATCACAATCTACCTGAATTCATAAGTAATAAGTTGGAAAAATGAGGGGAGCAGTGTGGGGTTAAGCATAATTCAGGCGCATAAGACAAGTTAATCGAAAAGAACCCCTTAATATTCTAAAATTAACACTTCTCATGGAACCGACTCGTGATTGCTAACATTGCCCTTCCCATTGCTCCCTGTTACGTAGACTCTCGCCACATTGGCCAATTTTAAACTCATTTTAAGTTTTAAATGCAGCCAACATGCAAGTGGAAGCGCAATTTTGATAGCACGATTTTGCACAATATTGATTCAAATGTGTTGCCTTATCGACATTGGCTCTCCCATTCATTGCATTTGCCGATTTATAAGCAACGTGTGCTACTAGCTAACAACCATTGTAAGAGTTTAAGTCCCATCCTTTCATTTAATTGAACAGAAGTAACATCATTTAAATTGCCAGCCACCAAATCCAGTAACACAGGACATCTATGCGCAACAGCCTATCCACCAATAGAACTTGAACCTCGCTGTTCTTTCTGCTCGTTCGTTGTAGTAGTTGTGAATAAGGTGAATTAACTAGTCAAGTCAAAGGCTATTTGACAGCCAAAGAAGTAGGAGGGATCATGAAAAAGGAGGCGATAAACGTCACAGGAAGACGATTACAATATGATACGTGCGTCGCAGTTCAACAAAAAAAGGTAATACTAATAATAATAGTTAGCAATAATAATAACAATTAACACTCAAATGCTAACAACATGCCCACGTCTACGAGCTCAGCTTTGCAGATGTTACAAGGCTATCCAGTAGTAGTGAAGAAGTAGTTTGCAAAAAACTGATGGTTCCATTGAGCATTTTTTATATTATAGAGCGAAATAAGAAAGAGTCCTTGTAGTTAACGCCAAACTTTATAATAGTCTTCGTCTTTGCTCATTTGTTTTACATACTTTCCTCACCTTTCGAAGAAAAGGTAAAAACACCTATTTCCGAAATTGAGAGGGGCGTGAGGCATCACCATTTAAAGGAGTGAAGGGAGCTCTGCAACACATCGGACAGCAACAACGCATTGTAAGTAATCAAATGATGGTCTCAAGACCGTCTATTTTTCGTATTTTCAGAAACAAAGTAAACTTAGGCCACTACTACCGAGTAGCAGTGTTGAATTGGCCTATAGTATCGCATTATCCAATGCGCCTTGGCTTTGGCAATTGTTCCTCAGCGATTCCTCTTCTTCTGCCGGTGACGTGAATGATTTCGAAAATGAAACGCTGATCAAGTAGGGACATTTATTAGGACTCAAAACTCCTAGGGGAAAAGAGTAAGATCAAACTTAAGTTAAATGTGTTAACGAGTTGATACTCTTTGAGGCGCAACCAGATTGCACTTAGTTTCGTGCAGTCACAAAATGATTGCCTTAATACTCTGCTTACTAATCAGCCCATCACATTTCCAGTTGATTAGGAGGCAAGCTACTTGCAATGTTTCCTGCATTACCTAAACATAATTCTGCAAAACAGTCTCTAACTAGAGCTATTCGTCAGGCCATAAATAGGGAATGTACTTCGCGAAACATGATACGCCAGGATGTGATTGATTTAGTATCAGATCAAAATTACGGTCTTAAACAATCGGCAGTTCACAAGTTTTGCTGCTACAATAACGGTCGTTCTGAGTTTATTTGGCCAGGCTTCAACAAGTTTTGAAGCAGTCTTACAATAATTCATAGATTCTGACGACCTCATGCGCAAGCAAAGTTGAGCTAAAGAGAAGTTTGAGTCTCTGCCGGATCGAAAATGATAAGACCTAAGATGCTGCTCTTACGTCAGATGACTATGCCATCTGTTGCGTGTATGATAAAGACTGGGCTGAATAACAAGTAAAGAAAGGAAAGTTACCGGTCATGCTCTTCAGCTTAAGGAGAAAGCACTTAAAACAGAAAACGCGAGTCTGGCTGCCTTCCATGTGTTTGTGCGCGAATTTTGATTGCTTAACTTAAAATGAGCGACAGCTGACATCTGGAATGGAAGTACCTAGGAGAACGTGTAGGTCGAAAGCTATGAATGAAAGTGCTTCTATCTCGAAATCGTTTGTTTGCTTTTAACCATGCCGTTTGCAGTTTAAACTGTGATTCACAAGGCGTTGGGTGGGCACCATTTCTAAGATAATTAATCCAGTTCTTCCTATCAGTAGTTAGGGAGACAAACACGCTGCTGACACTTTGACAACCTGAACCAGCATTGACATGCCGGTCGGTAAGGTTGTCAAAGCTGGTTCAGGTTGTCAAAGTGTCAGCAGCGTGTTTGTCTCCCTAACTACTGACATGCGGGTCGGTAAGGTTGAAGCAGTAGAGAATAGAAAAATGGAAAAAAAATCAGCAGAAGTATATAAGCGATTCGCTAACACGTCATAAGTAAAGACGGCTATAATGTTGAGATGCATTAATGGTAATGATTAGGCTTGTAAATCGAAGAAAACTGAATCCACTGCAAAACTGTCTGTGTTATGTTCTCTCATCTGGGCACACTTATGTGTTCGCCCATGGTTCACGCTTCTTTTTACCCACCACGTTTCATTAATAATGCAGATGGGATTGAGAATGTGTCGCATTAGTGTTGCTCACTGTTTCATCAACCAAGAGATGCTTTTTACCTAACAACCTCTCCTTTAGAATTGTTCAAACTCAAGATCGAGTGCAGAGCTGCCGATTGTGAATGCTGCAAAACACTGTTTTAAGTCCCGTAGGTAGGCGTTTCACACTAATATCGGTGAACCCATAACGTGTCTGCCAAGTTGAAGGCAGTGTGAGTGACTCTTACTGACCGGCTTTCTGGCATTTGACTATACTGTGATGCTTTGCAAAGTTATTCAAGCATTTGAGCCAACTAACTGATACTAATAAGTCTCCACTGACTGAAGGACTGCTTTACAATTTCTCAGTTCTTCAAACTGGCATGTGCATGCACTGACACAAAGCTGGTTGGTACCACCTCGAACAGCAGAATGAAAACTATCAACCAACCCTCAGAATTGGACTACCAATAATTCTCCTCATAGCATTTTGCATATTACTGGCGAGACAGAAGACTTACTTCAGCGTGTTTTGCCGACCGAACCCAGTCATCTTGTTAAAAACACGTGTATTGTTGTTCAACAGGATGGTATTGCATGTAACAGCAAAGTCTGTTTCGCGGTTCGGGTAAAATATGTTGCGTGAATGTGCGGTGTAGGTGGAATTCGCTGAGCTGTGGTCCACTGAAATGAGGCAGACTTGGGCTACTTAATACTTTGGTGGTAAAACTAAAGGCTGATACACCTGTTGTGGTTCAACGTCATTTATTCCACGCAAGTAATTAATGGAACTCTGAGTGCAGGTGCATCACGTTGTGGTTCAGCAGAGGCATGGTAATATTTGCAGAACAGAAAAGATTCCAGCAAGCCACAAAAATTGGGTCTGCAAAGCCACAGACCATAATCATTATGCCCAAAATGAGTGAGTACATAGCTGAATGTATGAGGAAGTAAGTGCTTTTCATGTTTAAGTGACCGTTCTCACTCCCTAAATTAAGCGCAGTCCAACTACAAATTAGTGGTGCAGACTCTTGTAGCATTAAACTTCCCTGCCTTTAGTAAAGGAATGTAAAAGGCACATGCTTACCTGGCAATACAGCGTGCTTTTTGACTTGCTTCTTTCAGCAGATTTCCTTTGGATAATGCCAAATCGCTACTTAATTTAACGGTGTCTGATTCCTTACATGTTGCTTGTTGACTGTGTAGACGACGTTACTTCTCACGGTCGTAATGTGCAAGCAGGCATACATGAAGTTGGACGTGATTGCGGTGAGTAATTCTAGCTCATTGACCTACCTTATTGAATTCGATTTTAAGTGTTTAACAAGCATTAGGCGTCGCTGCGTTTGATCGCACGAATTCTGCTTACTCAAGTGTCGAAATTTCCAGCTTAGCCAACCACATAATTGCAGTATCCTTAATATTGGATTAGCATTATAGGTGATTCACCAGAAGCATGTCGCCTTACAACAAAGAGCGAAGCCAAGACTTATACGTGCATTCCATTCGCGGGATCAGCAACTGTGAATAACACCACCAGCCGACAGGATGTTTTTCATTGCGGATTGGCAAGTAAGGTTGACACATTCATGACACTGCAAGCAATTACCTTTCCGCTCTCCACAATCCCGATCAGTCCGCAGACTCAAGTCGCTTCTTTTTTCGTCTCTACTAGTTATGCACATCGTTTTTAAGATATTGGCATCAACATAGGTCAATTTGGTAACTTAATCACGTCGCCTTGGTACCCTAGTCAAGGAAAGGTATTCATACAGTACCTTGCCATTCGACGTATTGGATATGGCAGCATTATGTGCAATACAATCCCAGGAAGCGCGCCTTTGGGTGTGTAATCGTCGAGGCACGTTCCATTAAATAAGATGGAATGGCAAAACTAATTCAAAATTAAACGACAACGTCCCTTCTTTGCTGTAAAGTTGTTGGTACGCCAACAGGTTTTGCACTCTTGCATCATAAATCTTGCTGCCAAATTCGATATTGTGTGATTCAATTAGCACTCCATGCATGAGACTGAAAACCGCAGTGAAGGCGAACGCTTGCGGTGTTACGTCTTCAATGGAACTGCAGGCGTCACGAGGTGGATTCTTTCCTCGCCTCTTTTCTCAGCAGTGAGTGCAGCTGAGGTCTTGGTGACTCTGTTGCCTGCTGGAAGGTATAGTAAGTGTCCACCCTCTTCTTACCAACGTTGCATACATTTGATGCGCTGATTAGTGCAGAGGGGTCTAATGTCCCCTCTTAAACACGATTTTCTTATTAATTTTCTATAATTAGCTGATATTAAGTGCTATAAGCATATTAAGTGGACTTGGAGCAGTGTAGTACGTAGTAGCATTCTTGATGGATAATTGCATTTATAATATGCAAACAAGTTTATGATGAAAACAATGGAACATATAAGCTGTTGCAATGCCGTTGAAAAGAGTTTAATTAAAGTCGTGCCTAGAGAGTTCATTAGTTTTCTGTAACGTGCTATATGAGTCGGTCATTTTGTGACATTTATCGATGGGTGTTGCTTGCATTGTACAGGAGCTAGCTGGTGAATGCGTAGGGCCGTGGTGTCCCTTTTGCACCTTCGTGGCCTATTGTTTGTCTGTAGAGCATCATCACTGAGGTCTCCTCTTATGCAGCTCTGTTCGATTCTAGTAATGTTGCCATTCGAATTAGGTGATTACTAAATACTAATTATTAATAGGGTACTAGTAACCATCACAAATAAGTTGGTAGGTTGAGTTGACACGCCTTCACAGGAACTGACTGTTTACATGGTCGGGCCTAAGTTTGTACTCCACAGCGAAGATGGCCAGAAGACTTATCAACTGCCCGTTAGAAAACATTATATTCATGTGCAATGGTAGTCCATATCCATGTTTGGCATCGTGGCATCTCTGTCCTTATAAAATCTGCTTGAAATTTCTTCAATTTCGAAACGCAGAACTGCTGAGCCAATCACCTCCTGCCTTTGTTATGATGAGCTCTCTGTAGAGGTTGTGACGGAATGAAGTATTCTGCATGTGAGCACCTCTTGGTAGTGGGGCAGCAGCCTGTGTTATTGCAGGACTGACGCGTCTCTCCTTTTAAATCCGTTTCGCATTGATCTTTATTCGGTTGGAGACAATCGAAACGTACTAGCCGATTGTTGTGCCCTTTGAAAAGCTACCGAGGTTCTTGGTGGCTGAGCTGTGTCGCTTCTCCAATTTGAAGAGTTGGTGCCATTTGGTCCACCGTGAAATTCACAACTTGTGTATTTTGACAGCATGTTTTGTTGAAGATGCGGACAAGGAATCTTTTCAACCTCGTGAGAATTCTTCTGCCAATTCCATGTAGCTCCGTTCATTTTAATCTGAAATAAGTGAGGAAGTAGAGGAGCCACAGGAAGAAAAGGCGATTAAATGTGGTAGAGTTTGCAGGTGTGTGGGTGAGTAGGTAGGTATGTGGGTGATAAGGTGTTGTCGAAAAGTGGAGTTGAAGTTAATAAAGCACCCACCTAGCCATACAACAAAGAACCGAAGGAGACCTTACTTCACCTAGGATCGAACTGTTGACCTGGTAGACTAGAATGGCAAGTTAGGGAGAGAGGGTGAAATAAACGTCTTTGCATCCACATACATACAGCTAGACACACACACGCACACAGGCGTTCCTACCTCTTTTGGTGGGACACCGATTGAGGCTACTTTCTTAAAGGACGAAAACAAGGTAGGTGGTGACACACACAAGCTGGGACCTACAAACAGGCAGGCAAGTAGTCTGGCTCAGAGACATGGTGGAAAAGGAGCAGGTGGTCCGTCGGGGGCGGGAAGCGCATTTCCAAATTAGAGTGCTGTTAAGTTTGACTTCAACGATAACGTATAAGGTGCCTCTTAGGACGAGGAATACACGAGAGATGTGGTAGCCCTGACTGTCTTCTTTTCTACTTTACTCAAGCCTGTCATAATCCAGTTGAGGTGTCTGGTCTGCTCATTTCTGTCCACGTACAATCTTGTAAATTCTGGTCCTGCATACCGTGCTGGAGTGCTCCTGCAGTAGAATACACATGATGAACAAGTTATTATTATTACCTCAACATGTATCTTGCTGGTGCTACTTACTGAGTGGATGTAGGGGCATGGAAGTGATATTCAAAGTAAGCGTAGTGCGGGGAAGGAGTTGATTGGAGAAGTCGGCGTGTTATTCCTAAGGATTACTAGTCCGGTAACGACGCCACGTTTTTTACGCCTGCTTCTACTTTTCTGCCTGGCAGAATTGCTTCTTTGCATTGCTAATTCACATAAATGCACATCTGGAAGAGACAGAGGAATAATTGAGAGAAAGGGAAAGAGATGAGAAGCCGAGGGCATGAAATAAGACAGGGTGGGAAAGGCGAATTGGAGATTAAGCATGTCTGCCTTAAGCTGACTCTACCCAGTGCCGTGGTGCAGCATTCTGCATTTCCTTCCTTCTTTATCCCATCTACACCAGAAATGGTTCACATACCCACTCATCTAGCCATCTAACTGAGCAACACTTGAAGCAATTTACCTATTGACAGGAGTCGTAACTTTTTTGGCAGCATACTCAAATATGCTAAATATAGATTCCCTATTCATGTAATTTACAATGAGTACTAAATTTAATAATATTGAAATGACTTGCGCAAATGAAGTAATGAGGAAAAAGATGGAAAGAAGGCAACACGGGAAGAAGGGAGGAGGGAAGCTATTTGCATAACTTACCCCCGATTTCTGCTGTTGATATTCGCTTTGACCTTTTGACTTCTCCGGAACGACGGGATGGGCGGTTAAGAGTGATGTGTAGATCGAGAGAGGCGCCAGAAGCAATAAAATGACAGAATATTTAGTAGGAAGGAAAACAAAGCAGGGGTGGGTATTGATGGCAAACTAAATTAGAGGGGTGAATCTCCGAGGGAAGATAATCAGCAGGATGCAAAACAATACGTAGTCAATCATATTCGATTCTGTTTTGCGATGGACCATTTCGAAACTACACGTGCAAATCGATTAGTGGCACGTGTCGTCGCCGTCCGATGTTGAACTTAGGCGTCACCCCTTGTGGATGCTTCCGTGGGAGCAGACATCACTTCCCTACGTGTCTCCTGTGCTTATGCCGATCTCTCTGCATCACGGCGCATGCATTGTCGGCGGAGCAGGATAAGACTGACCACCAATACCAATGTGCTTTGAATTAAATGCGCTGCCATGTCTAGACTGCTTTGCGTCAGCATTTTATCTCTGTTGTTTTTTTGGGAAAAAAGCCATTGGCGACTAACTCGGAAGAATAGTTGTGTGAGAGGCGAAGGTGAGACGTCTACAGAAGGGAAGTAGAGGAGAGGATGGAGAAGGGTCATAACCGGATGTTTCTGCACAGTGCTGTAGCACTGCGTTCCTTATTCCTTGTCCTTTTCCTTCCACATTCTCCTGAATACTTTTGTTTACACATTTCTCCAGCCATGTACTCAAGTGAAGTATGTAGAGATGTAAATTTCTTAAAATCAATGCACTTGAAGACGTTCTTCACGGTTTACCTTGACAAGTAAAATGCACTAGTTACGGCAATACTAGAACGACGACGCACGTAAATGAGTTGAGTGAGGAGAAGTTTAAGACGAAGCAGGAGAGAAGGAGAAGGTGGTGACATAAATTACTCTTAATTTCTAGAATTCCTATCTGCACTGGCCCTTTGACTTTTTTAAACTACGCAACGGAAGGTTGGGAAGTCACGGAGAGATTGGAATGGAGGCGGTGCAAGTGAAGTTTGAGAAGCGGAACGTGGGTGAGCATATAACGAAGCGGGGCTGAGGCAGTAAGGAGGAACTAAAATAGTGGAAACGATGATAACGTGGGAGGCAAGATGAATGGTAGAAGTTGGTGGAATGCGTTTGCAAGTGTGTGGTGGTTATTTGTGTGATTAACCTCTTCTGATTGGGTCGGTAACAGGTGCTTCGAGATGGCTTCTTGTAAGCAGGCGTTGTTTGTCTTTGTGCTTCACAGTGACGTGAGGGAGCCGGAAGGAAAGAAAATCTACTGGTACTGATGTGCTTTGATTGAAGTGTGCTACCTTGCCTCGGTAAAGTACGCTAGTGTAAGTGCAGCATGAACATTATTTAAAAAGAAGTCCCCGAGGGCAGCGTTGCATTGATCGACGCAAGAGAGAATTAGACTGACTAGCCCATTACTTTGCCACCAGAAAAGCACTCTCCAGCGGATGTGAGCATGAATTTTTGAGTTTTAATTTGACGCGATCGCTGTGAGGTGAGACCCTTTGAAACTGCTGCATGCGATGCAGGTTTGACGGAAGTTCTGCAAGTCGCTGGCAAGGAAGGGTCACAAGTATTGTTTGCTCGAGGTCTCTACCGTCTTTTGCTCTCATACTCCATTTGCTTGAGCAACTTTCTAGGAACGGCTTGCAATAATGAACCTGCGACTACTATAGGCTCGGTAGACATGGCGACTTTTGACTACTATAGGACTCATCCTCTAGAGCGAGTTACAACCATTTCAGCTGCATTCCCCATGCTGCCTTGCTAGTCAGACTCATCTCTTCAGCTGTAGACCTAGTAAGATGATGTCGAAAACTCATCGTATATCAGGGCTCTGTCAGGATCGGTACTTTGCGTGTTTCTATAGCAATGTATATTGGACCTGCTCAAAAGAAGCTTACTCACTATATCATCATTCATTGAAGCTTTGAGTGTCTTGCAGTATAGTGCCTTCGCATTGCCCTGCGAATTTCCTTTTCTGTGCTAAACTGTGAGGTTTTGTTGATGCAGTTCCTCGTACCATCGCGCAACTGAACGGTCCTTCTACTTCTCTGTTTCTAAGCAAGTCAGCGCTTGAAAATCTGTTCTCACTATGGGCTTGCCCGCTATCAGGTATTATGAAGTGCCTAACCATTGTAGAGTTGACGAACAATTCACGGTCTGTTGCACTTTTCCGTCTCATACTTTTGCCAAGTCTAATACTGGCGTGGGTGATGATATGTTCTCTTTATTTTTCTCTACCCTGGGAAAGTGCACCATTCACGGCTAGCTGGTCTCAAAGTTTGGTAAGGCTTGGAACGCTGCAGAGCAGTTTTTATTTTAGGTCTTCTGACGCTTCGTGATGCTCGATCTCCCACTTAAAATGTTTTGCCAGCTTTTCGGTCACTTTATGCAGGGGCTACCGATCTTAGCCTTTAACGAAGCGCCTGTAGAGGATTGCCAAGTCAGTGAAGCTGCGAATCTCTGTCCCGTTGGTTAGCGTTGCCTAAGCGTTCACTTGTTTTGTACGATCTTTATGAACTGCCATCTCGTATGACGGGACTCCACGTTCCAGGAAGATTACGCAGCGCTGAAGGTAGCCTCGATTCTTCGGATTCAAGTACTCGTCTCCTCTCAAAGTAACCGAATAGAGACTCGAGACCGATGGAATGATCATCTGCTCTTACTCTCCGCATTAAATTTTGTCAAGGAGGAATGATCATGGGGGAGGCTGCATATTCCTAGAGAAGCAGTTTAATTCCTTCATTTTTTCCTGTCCCCTTAACCGTGGTATAACTTTCTTATCCTTCATTCTTTCTCTACGCATTGGTAGTTCACACTTGATCTGCGCTCAGTACGGATCATAGCAGTTAAAGCGTCATGGAGCAGGCATTTTCTGGACTTCTTACCATTCTATTTCCCTCCATTATTTACACTTTGTGATTTATCGACTAAGTGTTGCCGCCTTTGTGGGATTTGTGTTTTTTGTCCTTTATAAAGCACCATCGATAACTGTCGATAGTAACGCATTCAACACATTGTGAATGCGAACATTGATGAGAGTAATCTGTCAGACTTATTTTTTTGTCAAAAGCAGTCTTTGAATGCATTTTGACCCTTTTTTCATGTTATCGACTAGTGTTTAGAATAGATGAGCTCGTTTGGGGCGAGATCAGCAGTGAGCTCAAAGTTTTTTCAGTGGCCCTTAATCGCGAACCCGTCACACACACTGAGCTCGTGAAGCTCAAGACCATTACTACTGCGTACATGGTCTATGCCATAAATGCAAGGAACATGCTCCTCTCCAAGGAGATGTTGCAGCCGAAGGGTGGACGGAGGGAGGGAAACTGCGGCGGATGCTGTGTGGATGCGCTAACGGTCACTTTCAACACCACATCCTGCATAGCATTCATCATTGCTTGTTCTGTTGGTGAGAGCAACTACGCGGCGTAGGCAGGTAGTGCTGGGTAGTTTATGGAGATTTCGGGTCGAACAGCAAACCAGTGCTTGGCTGTGTGTGCTAAAGTTGTGCGGTTGCCTGTTCTGGAGAAGAGAACCCATCAGCATGCTTCTGACGTCTCCTTGTTCCTTTAATGCACTCAAGTAGCCGCCCTCGTGCGGCAAATCGGCATTTCGGCATTCACAGCAGTCGTAGGAGAAGTAGTAGCGAGCAGGAGAACGGACAATTGATCGCGTGAGTCGGTGAGTAATCTGCCGTGCAGATGAATAGTTGTTGTCAGGCGGAGAGGATGGCGCGTATGAGATCGGTGATGACAAGCAAACATTGTTCTTGCACTCAGACATTGAGTTCTCCGTTGTCAACCTCTCTAGGCAATTAAACACTGAGAATTAAATGTTTTGGGAAGCAGCTCTTTTCCAGCTGGCTGGCTAAATAGTTGACTGACGCCTTCAGGTAGGAATTGATCCGTGTCATCCAAAACAGCTTCTCACCAGCATGCCTTCTAAAATGACAGTTAGAAATGGTTGGAAATGGTCTATCCTTTCCACTGGGGAAGGGTGGGGGAGCAATCGTGGTGGTAGGATGGGGAAACGTACTACTCTGCGCATTTGGGTTGTACAGACCAGCATTGAGGGAATTGGGAAAGCGAAGAGAGAGTAGTCATTGCAGTTACAGAACGCAAAAACCCTAAGTCATCGAACAAGCGATTGGATAGATTTGTCGTTTGCCCTGCTCCGTGCCATCCGGACCTTTGATTCCTTTAGTAGTCGAACCCTTTGCAGTGAGCCTTGCTGCCATATGGTATCTCAACAGCAGTGCCTTCTCTCGTTTATCCCTATAAACTCACAAACTACCACCTCTTTGCTACACCACCACCACAGCATTTCAGATACTCGACTCCAGGCCACATCCACACAAAGAAAATGAACACAACATGCATGCCAATAACAGCCCATCGAAATGAAACTCTTAAAAAATCTGACGGGTAAATATTTTACACAAAGGGAAAAATCAAAAGGAACCAACGTTTTGCCAAGCAGAACCTCGTTTACTCCTTTCAATGAGAGCACCTATTTGAAGGGCTTGAATATTAACACATGAAAGCCGCAATAAGGTGAGCAGCAGTACTGATTGCAGGCAGGGTCCACCTCATTCCTCATGGCTGATGCGAAGAAAAATGCACTTGATTTGCACCAGCTCAACGGTACACTGCATGCAAATCTGCGTCCGCATCACAAACTCGATGACATCCAAAGTAACGGCACGGCACCTGCGATCGCGACCACACACTTCGGGATAGCGGAGACTTCAACACTGGCTGTCTACAAATTAGTCAAAATTCAATCAAATAACGATCTTACAAGGACACTTCTAAATAAACAACCAGTCGCCGACTTGGCTATCGAAAATTGTTGGCGCATCACTTACCGTTATCTACATCGCATCTATGTGGCAGCCCAATATCCTGCCTCAGCTCGGCAATACACTCCCTACTGACTCACAGACAGCAAGTACAAGAATACAGGCTCACTTTTAAACGACTTTGGGGTGGTCGTTAATAGCTCCACCCCCTGCGCCTAGCTATTTAGATCTACAAACCCACCAACATGTAACCGACGAATCATCGTGACTGTGGAAGTGGTGTCAAATTTCTCCTCCAAAACAGATATTAAAACAGCCAGCACCACCTTATCAGATCTTGCCAATAGCCTCCAAATTATAGAGGGCGTAAACTTCAAATGATATTCTTCAATCAACGACCCCATGAAATGACAGCACTGTCTCCCGGCCAAGAATCCATCTTTTTTGAATTAAGGAGGTCTCTCGATTGCCTCCTCATGTTGACCTCTTTGTCTCAATACAATCCCACAATGTTGCTCTATTTTCCTTACATTTATTGCTAATGAATAGCCTGTGCTTACCATGATACGCCCACAACTTGTCACACATTGGCCAGTTTTCGTCCACTTTAAAGGGTTTGTGCATAACAATCTCTAAATACAATTGCTACCGGCTATCAGTTGTCACTCATCGAAGCTTCATCGTTGCTATGCTTGCCTATCGCCGTATTACAGGTCGTACTGCTGTGGTCTGTAGCAAGGTAGTCCTTCAGCTCTTTTTAAACATCTGGCGATCGGTTCGCTGTTAATTTTGCTTTTATCTAGTAGCTGTAGTGATTGTATGGATGAAGTCTAAAGACCTTCTGATGCTTATCAAATCACTGATAAATGCCAAGATAATTTTGAAATGGATGGCTCTGCTTGCCAAATTATGGTCTTGATTTTCGCACAAGCATTTTCCTTACTGCTCTCCTGGCAGTTCGAATCAAATTATTTTCCAAGATTGGTGTTGTATTAATCTACCTTGTGGGGTAGTTCCATTTTTCTAACCTTTAAGGAGCAATCATTCTGGTTGGTTTGGTGGCGATAATGATGATGTCATTAGGTGAACGGCAAAAAATCAGGCGCATAATGGGTCTTCTCTTGGGCTCTTCTCTGTTCCCACACCAGCTAAGACCAGTTTTAGCACCTTTTGGTCTTCAAGAAAGTTTGCATGTGAGGTAGAGAACAAGAATGTATGCATGGTCTGCTTCGAGACTACCCTACAGTCGGCTAGCATGATCGTTTAATGAAATAAGTGGCACTGGATGCTCTCAGACGGCGCATAATGCATGCCGAGTAGGTCACAACTGCAACCGGCACCACCTCACTGCTGATGATAGCGGTGGTAGAATAGCTGAGATCACCCAAGATAAGGTCCACAAGTGTCTGAGCTTAAAGCCCTTACATTTGATTCCATGACAAGACTGCCGAAGTTTGCAGTCCCTAAAGGATTCAATAAAGTAAACTAGCTGGTTGAAGAGGAGTGTGGGAAAGAGCAAAGGGCGCACAAAGAAAGATTCCTTTAAGGGTTGCAGAGGTCAGGATAGTGGATTATGTGAAAAAACGGAGAGATTAGTAAAATGGAAATGTTGACTCCATCATACTACTTGAGGGCTGCTTCAGTTGCTTGTAAAAGCACTAAAAGACAGCAAATTTTTGTCTTAACTAGGGCTTTGCCTGCGTGTCTTTCCATTTAGGCATCCTTGCTTTCATTTGGGCAACCATTTTTTAGGACTCATAGCTTATCCTCTCAAATCTATGTACCCATTTACTCATTCATCATCTTCAAGCCGCATATTTGTATCATCTGTTCATCCATTCATCGCGATTACCTCCACTCACGCATTTTTTAGATCAATGCACCTTCAACAGCATAACTCGCATCGCACTTCTGCTTGAATCAGCTTTCTTTATCCTGTAAAAGGGCTTTCCAAATCTAATAAAAAGGTTGCCATAACCATGGGAGTAGAGGAAGGAAACGAATCCAACGTTAAAGCAGATGCTGAGGCAAACAATACTGTCTATTCAGGCAGTAGTCAGGCTCTTTAGTTCCACTTGCACCATTTAGGAAGCGTTCCCATGGTATCGCTTGGTAATGGCGGTGAGTGTCACTTTATCCCATGGGAAATCTTATGATTCTGCTGAATCTCGTTTGGCCGTCTTCGATGATCCAGGGAATATTTTCCTTCCGTTATTCCCCGGACCATACTACCTTTAAGTGTCCTGTATAAAATACTAGCTAAAAAATAGATTTATAACTGGCAGAGCCAGATTTTGCTGTTGTAGGAACAGAGTCCAAGGCAAGTTCTGGAGATTGTTAGCAATCCTAGTCCCCTGGGGTTCTATATTTCCGATACGTTTGCTTTTCAGCATTATGCGTGAAGTTTTTGCAAAAAGTATCGCGAGTGACAACTTGGGCTTCCAGGTCTACATTGAAATCCGTGAAATAAGTGAATGGGTCTGTCACTCCGCCCATGTCTGCATTCTGCGAATCGATAGGCAAGTCTTTTTCAGAGCTTTTTTGCATCCTGTGGTTTTCGTGTACCTTCCTCACCTCCGTGCAGATATGTGAATATGTGCTCATGTGCTTCGGTCTTCTAGGGCATAGCTGAGCTCAATGCCCATGTCTTATTTAAAATTTTGAGAGTCTTGTGCCTAGAGGATTGCGTTGCTGAGATCTTATGCGTTTGTTGCAGATGCTGTCGGTCTAAATCCAGGAATTCGCGATTATGTTTTTGGATTTTATCACTCAGCTGGAGTTTCCTTGTATGCGTTAAATTCTGACGATGCTTACATTTGCAAATGTTTTAAACCCACATTTTCATCTCAACTTCAATAATCGGGCTGGTTTTCTTCACAATGGGCTGGCGATTGCGTCCACTTGATTGCTCTACTAGTGACAGTTTAGTAGAAAGATATAAAAGAGGATTCCGTGGATCATCTGCTAGTGGACGGTTTTGAGTGTTTCGGCTCTAATTGTGGTTATGGGGCCCTGGCAACAACCTGAACCGATACTGACAGTGGGTTTGGCTAGGGCGAATGCAGCTGCAGATATCAGCTTATGGGATTTTACTGAGACCGCACCATCCGTCGTTGAACTCGTCATCGTCAACAGTTGTGGTGTTGCAATTACTCAACCAATCTGTCCTGCTGGATAGTGCTCCTCTCAATGTTGAATATGCACTTGCGCAGAACTTATGAAAGACTGGATACAGTGTTTTGGTGCTAAGCGGTAGTCTGGCAAGTACTTTCCTATAAGATAAAATGCTGTGAGGATTAAAGTCCGATAATACTATTGGCTTACAATTATTTGTTTTGCTTGGTTCTTTTAAAAATAAGATGTTCAAGTATTGTCGCCTTTGATAATGGCATGGTGTGAGGTAAAACCAATATGAAGTAGTTGTGAAGCGATCGGAAATGTAGTTATTGTGAGTCGCTAAATGCTTAAAATGGTTTTGCTAATGTTGTGGAAATTCAACGCAAGTCGTTGAGAAGTTTCCGTGCATTCATAACTTACGCAAAGAGGCGCTTTCATTGACGTCTAGAAGTACAGGCGTTGCAGTGAGTAAAACGACACATTGACAAATACGATCAATTGGTAAGATAAACGGTAAATATCCAATGACTTGATGCAGATTCTGGCATATACAGTTTATTCTCTTGTCAAGCCGTGTGTGTGCCTGTGTGTTGCATAACGACCATATCTGTTGGTTAATAGCACTGAGGAGCGTTGCTGCTAACTAATGAAAGCAGTCAAGTTCAGCGTCATATAGTTGTCATGCGGCATTAGGTTTCAGAATGATAGGCACATCAGACCTTAGTTGTTATGCTGATGTCATGGTCTTGAGGTCTTATAGGTGACAGGATTTAGAATTTCACTTGGTGGCATGGTGGTCAGTGGGTCCGCATCATTCCCTTCAGAGTCCTCTTCGGCCATAGAAGATGGGAAGGAGACTGCAGATGCAGTACAGTTACCGAGGAGAGCACGAAGGATGACGCTGGAGGCGGTGAGAGAGACTGCGTGACGCGGCTTGTTTTTCGCCGTTGTGCATTCGCCGAGTGGGTAGTTGGTATGTGAGATAGATGTATATTCCACCCTAATGTTGTGTCCCCTTTTGCCTTCTTGGGGGTGAAGTGAGGCTGAAGACGCTTCAGCGCGTATGTATACAGCAGTGATGGAGATGTTTTGTTGCAATTTAAAGCGCTGTTGACCACATCTCATTCGTCACGCCGCGTTACAACTGCCGAATATTCTTCTTCAATGAGCATTTAAATGCTCTTTGTTTTGCTGGATTGCAGTTGATTATTGGTGTAGGTGGCAAGCGCATCTTTCGGTAGAGCGCCCACCGTTTGTTTGGGTTGTTTGGAAGTGGCGTCCTGCCACTTAGCCTTTGGAATCGGTTTTAAGCGTGGGAAAGATGCGGCAGCATCGGCCGTTAAATCTCGTCAGTGATGGAAGGAAAACACCCACCAGCCAAACGCACCACTCACTGAGCTTCCATGCAAGTAAGAAAGGGAGGAGGGACGTTGGGAGGAAGGAAGGAATACCACGCTCACGACTGCGATATTGTACTGTCACCAACTACTTTGTGCAGGCTGCGGTAATGCATGTCAGCGTATTGTGAGACCATTGGTCTTAATAAGCAGCTAATCTGCTTCGGTAGCGGATAATTTGTGCGAGGCATGCGAGGACAAGGATAAGGGAACGAATGGGAGATAAAAGAATTAGATTCTGACAAGATGGATCAGTCGGGTAGTTTTTGAATCAATGAGTTGAATTGATGCTGTTCTGTTTCCCATTCGCATGGAGCAAATCCTCTGTTTTATGCACCAACAAGTGTTTGCCGTCCTCTTGATGTGATCTATAACAGCTACATGTCAGACCGGAGGACGACGGTTAACATAGCTAATACACAATAGATTGTGCGATACTGTAGACCAATCTACTTTTGCTACGTGGTGGCAGTGGTCTTCAGTTCTGTTTGATTGTGACGACACTTTCTCGGGACCATTACCTTCCTATTATTTACAATGCAGTTTCTTTGTCCGCAGTGTAGTAGAGGTTCATCATTATCTTATAATATTTCTTTATAGAAAACAAACGATTGGTATTCGTAATTTCGATCACATGATCTCCCCCTTAACTTGCTTTAGCATGAAGCATGATGCTCACAGAAGACGTTGACTCTTATGCAAACCACTTCCTTACTTTTGTTTGACAGCTTTGTAATATTTACAAATATAAGCTCACGGGCTTTTGGCGGAACGTGCTAAGATGTAAAAGTACTTCACAAGGGCGCAGATAGACAATTTCATGCTCCATAATTCGATTGGCGACAGGGAAGTAGAACGTGTGCAGGCAAAATGGAGAAAATTCGTTAACATTTGAGTACCAGTATTCCTCCCAAGAGATAATGGCTTCGCCTGTACGATTGCAGTACACACTTGGTATTTTAGTCACCTTTCTGTAGCGCTTGCCGCCTTTGCCTTGACCATTACATTCACCATACATACAACTGCTACTCTGAATGGGCGTAAGTGGGAGCAGGATCAGAGTTCCGTTAACAAAATGGACTATGCAAGCCGCAATGCTGTTTACATCTCTGTGCATAGACGCCCTCCTTTCTTACGATTTGGAGGATGCACTGCCTTAGCCACGGTCCAACTCTTTTCTAACGGTTTCCCTCAAGGTAGAGCCACAGGCCACACGCTGACTTGCTTGACTGCCAGCACAACTGCTCTTCGATAGAACCATCGCAGTCCTAGTGACCACTACAATGACCGACTGAGTAGGTGAGAAGACCCCAAGGTAAGGATTATTACCAACCGGCCTTTTAAAAATTGCTTTTTCCGAGATGACGCTAACCAAAGGGCTCCACGAAACTATTCAATGGGTAGTAGTGATAGCATGCACAAAGGGTAAGGGCGTATTTAGCGCAAGCCCATGACTTAGACCTATTAGAAGGATTACGTATTTGTGGCGAGCAAGTCGAATCCCCACGCCTTGCTGTCACGATGGTGATTGACAGAGCAGAAAGTCTGACTGGTTGACACCATCATCACAGATGGTGGATTCTCGAGGCGAGCATACACATTGCGTTATTCCAGCAAATGCTTGTGGGTTGATAAGTTTTAGCAACCTCGATTCATTCTGACTTCCCTTTCTGCTACGTTGACTCTGCTTTACCAATCTAAGCCATGCGCGTGCAAGCCTTTATTGAACAAAAGTTTAGGCATAGCCATGCACTTTATCTCTTTTCTTCACCATAACAAAGATGCAAACAATCCGTGCAAATTAAAAATGGAGTGCTTACTACTGGATTGAGGCTCAGTAGTCAATGCAAGAAAAAGTTATGTCGAATGATACTTTAGGAAGGATTTGTTGGAGAGCATAACAGGAAACATCTGATAACAAGGACTAAATATTGAATGCTGAATGCGTCCTGCAGCATGTTAGAGCTAAGCCGATTCTTATGTGCTTTAAATTGCTCCGCATTATCAAAAGAACCCATCTTTGATTAATTTTCCGAATGTTGCCCTTTCAACTGAACGCCTTTTGGCCATCAAGAGACATCTATGTTCCACCACGAGATGTCTGCCTTAATATGAGAAAACGATCTGGACAAAAGGTGAAAAAAAATGGATTGACGAAAGTGGGTGGTTAAAACTCACAAATTGAGGAGGTGAGATTAGTAATCAATCACCTTTCTTGCAGTCTTATAATGATACGAGAAGGAGTCGCCTATTTGTAAGTGGACTCTACTGGGTTTGCAGGAATGCCTCTGTAAGGCGTGCAGGTGGAAGTGAAAGATGAATGCCATTGAGAAGAATGTCCCTAGGGACAGCCTTAACTACCGGAGCCAGCGTTTGTTATTCTGACTGGCCTACCGTTTCACTAAGTGAGAACCGCTCTTTAAGGGAATTTGGCATAAACCACCACTTTTTAATCTGGTAATTGTCATCAAGCGCTGCACTTCTAGTAGAATGTTACTCGGTATTTCTGCTTTTGTGAACTTTATCCTTCTGTCACCTAAAAAGAACTGAACAACCCAATGAAGAGCAGACATCACTCAAGGCTAACGCTTACCAAACCATCGCAAGCCGCCTTTTTTCTTTGAAACCAGGGGATCGCCTAATTTAATCAATGGTGCGGATATTGATATAGGTATAGGTAGCTTGAATTCTGTTGCGCATTTCCGCCCTAACTATTTAGCTGAGCATCAAACTTTTGCAGGAATAGATCGGCTTCATTACTTATTTGTCCTCTTGGAAAGGTACATCACCCGCGACTACATCACTGGCGTCGGTATCCATTACAAAGGGCAGTGCGTTGGCCTCAAAGTTGGGTAAGGCATGGATCGGTGCGGAGTAGAGTCCTCGCTTTGGCTCATTATGCACCTCGTTATGCTCGTCCTTCCACTGTAAATTCTCCTATTGCCCGCTTTGCGGTCGCTTTTTGCAAAGAATAGTGATTCCAGCAAAGACTTTAGCAAAGCAAATGTAGTAACTTGCCAAGTCTACGCGCTTTGTACGGATTCTGGTGACCATCAAATTAGTTGATGAGACTATTTGCCATGGGAAGTTGACGAGTTGGTAAAGAAAATGGCACTTCTTTGGCTTTAAGGCCAACCCTGCATCTCGCAGACGATTTGACACTAATTCAAAATTGACTCTGTGCTCTTGGATGTTATGGAGGCAGAGTATGTGGTATGTTGGAAAAGTGCCAACTAGTGCTATCCGCATCAAGCATTGGAAGTCAGCTGCAACATTACAGAGTCTGGAGGGCATTGTCTGGAAATCACAAAGCCCGCTTGACTCCATGAAAGCCGTCCTCTTGGCTTCTGTTTCCACCACATTCAATTATAAGTGAGGAGCAAGAGGCAATTCTGTGAATCGTATACAAGAGGTAACAGGGTTGCGTTCCTCTTAGTTACGGTGTTCAACTTCCCATTATAGGTGCTATCAGAGAGGCTGTTGGGGACTTCGATAATCCTACAACCGTTTGCCTTGTATAGGCGAAGCAACGGTGTGCACCTGGGTGGTTGCCAAAAGAGTCTGGCTTCCCCGATGTTTAGCCTACGTTTGAATTTATTCTTCCCAGTTTCGCTTCTTGCCACGAAAATATAGTCGCACACTTGGTAAGGCCCAAAGTCCCTTCCTTGCCCTTCTTGCTACAAAGTATCAGTGTTTCCTTCCGGAGATCTCCTATAGGAATTTTGCCAAATATGATAAGCCACCACAAAAATAATACTTCTGGAGTTTAAAATCAAATTCACATAGCAATAGGAGCAAATAATCTAATGCAGAACAAAGAAGAGCCCCTTGTAAACATGGTTATGATTAAATGCCTCCACTTACCACCACGATTTAAAGTTACAGCCACTCAATTACTTGATGGTGCTAGAACTAAGGAATCGGGATGTAGGAGAAGAAATTGCATGTGGTGTACAGACTGACACAAAGCGAATGCAGTTGAGGAAACAGGGAATGCGAATTTAACTCTGGTGTATAAATTGCTATTTTGCGACTGCAGTTGAAGTGGCGAGAGAAGAGAATTAGCCTGATGTGTATCGCCTTGCATCTTGCATCATGCAGGAACAGGAGGAAAATTGATGTACTAACGACAACTTCTCCGCTATGGCCAATTCAACTGCAGTCATATTATGTAAATCTACGTAATGACTACAAATTCTATGCTCTCGGACATCAATTGCGGACACATCATTAAGATGGGTACATACCAAAACTCTGTGCTCTCGCCACTTTATCTACAGTCACATGATGAAAATCGACCCAATTACTAAATCTTCTATGCTCTCGCTACTTATGCCACAATCACGTGATGATGGCGCACAAATCTAATTTTATGCCGCAGCCCTTCCTGCGCATTGTGAATCTTCGCATTTTCACTTCAATTTCTCGTTGATGTAGTAGAAACCCAACTTTACAAATAACACTGACCAGCTTAAAAAGCAGTATTAAATAAAAAAAATTTGCATCTAATTTTGAGCGCATGGCTACCGGTTTCACTTGAGTCTGCGTATATATCCTTTAAGGATAAGATAGCACCGCTTAGTTGCTAAAATGTTATTTGAACCCAGAGGGGCTCTAGTCGCGTGTTTGGTTAAACTTTGAGCTACACAGGCATGTGATTCCAGTTTACTGGGAACGCTTGCATCTTCATATCGTTCTTTGAATTATGTTCTCTCATGAATTTAGTTTTTGACATAAAGGATGAGATTTCGTTGACTAAGGTTAATCCACCTCCTACTTCCCTGCTTTTAGGTACTCAGGCTCTTCCAATAATTTCTCACATGCAACGGAAAAGCGAAGATTGTATGCGAAAGATATTAACTTAGTGCTCTGCAGTGGGACGGTCAGTGTCCATGATAATCTCCAATTTAGTAATAAAAATATTTGGTGCCAAGAGTAAAGGCGTGATGTGAATGCGTAGTGTTGCGGTATTTCCATCCACTCTATCTATAAATCTCTGCGCTAGATTTTGAGATGTGTCTGCAATACAATCAGTTTACTGGGTACACAAATGTGTGCCAAAGCTGAGATCAGGATGTTCAGGATTTTCAGCTTCATTGCCAATCCGCCACATCATTACTTGACCCGGGACCCCCTATTTGCCTCTTTATCCAGTTGTCGTTGACTTCGTTACCTTTTCTGTTTACTATTGCGGGGTTCCGTTAGCGAATAGAATGTTGACTTTTGGTTGTTATTAGACCATGGTGCCTGCTCCATTGATCCTTTTAATAAGACATAGCACAGGCTGTTTTCAGAAACGTTGGTGTTATAACGTTTCTGATTTGTTATCAATTTAACGCACCTTTTTGGCTTAAAGCTAGACACTTTATCAAATCTCCTTATTATCCTGATGTCCAAGCATCTTTAGAGGATGCATTAACAAATACAAGGGAACTTGAGATGATTTTGTAGGTTGATTCGGCAAATAATTAGTGCCTTTGAGTACTGTGGCTGCAACAAGTCAGGATCACACAAACATTCATTAATTCGAGCAAAATGTTTGGCTAAAAGGAACTCGTATGGTTGAATTCTGCGATTTAGACTCCATTGCATTGACAAAGTGAATCTTTGAGTAGTGACGGCAAGAGAAGTCTTTGTTTATTGCACCCATAATTATATGTGGCAAGAATGAGAGTAGTCACGTGCCAAGCGACGGTCGATTGCACCCCTTAAGATCACGTTTTCTTAGGTTAACCAATAAATGGCTTGCACAAATTGCAACGCGACTAGAGAGAGGTGGCGAATCTGATGGTATTATCACCGATTTGGCACAACCTACATTAGCATGTGCCAGCAAAGTGTGAGATCGTTGGTTGATTTTGCCATGCACATCGCTGGGTCCCCCGTACTATGCATACTGCTTATAGGTAACAAGGGATTGATGTAACTGCTCCAATGAGGCAGGAATTAATAGTAACGATTGTCAAAAGGATGGTAGGACGGTTGACAGGCATAAATCACAGGTAAACATTACCACGTTATGAAAATCGTGCTTTGAATGAGCTTAAAAGAATGAACGACTAGGAAAAAAGAGCTGAATTCACTAGGCTCGTATTAAGGTAGAAGTGTCTGGCGATATGGAAGGAAGAGTGCCATTAGGATATTGCTGTGGAGAACTTGACAGTGCTTGGCACGAAATAGCGTACTTTAGTTTTGCCTGAGATTTGGTCCGTGGCTGTGCTAAATGTGGCATAATACAAAACGTTCCGCTACTGGATAAATGTGTGGCCAAATAGGATTGGGGTAAGCAAAAGAAAAGGATGCATAGAGCATTGAGAGCATTTCAAGTTATTGCTCGCTTAGTGTTTACAGTCTGCAGCTCAAAAAAGTAACTTATCTCAGGCGTGACTTCATCTCTACTGAAAAACAAGCAGTCTGACCAACGGTTTTCAATAAAAGTTCTGTTTTGTATGATCTCCTGGCGCTACAAATTCCAAACGCTGAAACTGCTAATCATTCCAGTCCGTAAATATATTAGACGCGCCGACAAATGCGCAAATTTTTACATTCGCATGAGCCAAAATTACAGATTTGCA